>JAWNOF010000021.1:37007500-37103654 GCA_035046165.1 Drosophila rubida
ATCGCGGCCAAGTATGAAGCCGAAATCAATGTGGAACAGTTTGCCATTGCTGGTCAGCAGGAGATTGTCCAAGTGCCGATCTCCCACACCTGTTGCAACAGCATAAAGATTAGAGTTTGTGTAAGCGACTTCATCAAGCCTTGTGCCTTACCCAGTAAGTAGGTGATGACGCAATATCCCGCACAGCTCTTGATGTACGTGTCCATCACCTCGGAGGAGATGCCGTAGGGGCCGCCCTCGCAGGGATTGTGACGCCTGAAGAAGTTTAAAATGCTGCCCTCTCGAGCGAGCACCTCGGCCACAGTGCAGGAGTCAATGTACTGCAAGAATCCGTGCTTGGAGCTGGTAGCCAACACCTTGTAGGGTGTCAGCTTGAGATCAAGATTCTCGCGACGCAGCAACTTGTCCATGAGCGTAATCATTTGCAGTATGAGCTGATCCTGGCGCAGATCATCGCCATGCTTGAAAATGGCCACATATTCGTGCTGAGCAATCGACGTAACGAACGTGAGTCTGCAAGAAATGAAATGGTATCAATTCAATGCGGATCTTTGGTAGTGGCATCCACTTACTTGGCTGGCATGAGAGCGCTCTTGAAGAGCGAGGTGCGCGAGGGCACAATTTTGGTGATGTAGACCTCGGGATCGAGGGGGAATGGTATGGGCTCAAAGTTGGTAAAGTTCACCTTGAACATGTCCTGCTCGGCGAGCAGCTTTTGAAACTTCTCCGTCTTCTTGTTGCGATTGCCCGGCTCCTTGGCCACCATTTTGACCAGCTTCACCAGCTCATCGATGAAGCGCTGCTGCTTGCGCAGATTGTAAAAGATGCCGCGCAAATGGAAATTACCTGCAGCATAACAAGAAACAAGAATATTTGTTTGGACAAATGTAAATATGCAGCGATTTGTAAACTCACCGTTCTCCAGCACCTTAAGAAAGATGTTGAGCACCATGGTGTACATGTCGTGTGCCCGCTGATCCTGTTTGCGCATCGTCTCCACATCCTCCACCTCAATGGACAGATACCAATACAAGTAGTTGGCCAGCGTGGCATTCTTGCAGGCGCGCTGTATGAGGAATGTGCACAGATTGGAAGCGACACCTTGGCCCAGCAGAGGCGTCTGCGACTGGGACTGCGATGCCAGCGAGGCAGCACTGCCATCAGCCAAGTCAGCACGCTCCGAACGCAGTCCTGGTGTGCTTGATCTGATAGCTGGAGCACTGACACTGCTGGCCAAGGTGGATTTGTCGCCCTTGATGGCAGCTAGCACGCTGGCAGCACGCTGGTTGGCGGGTATGACGGAGGCGTGCAACGCACTGCTTGTGCCACTCAGATCCGAGAGGGTGCTTTGGTCCAGCAGCGAATCGTTTTCGTCCAGCAGCGAGCAGACCACATCACGCTCCTGCTCCGGTATGATGCACTTGTGCAGTTGAATAATATTGCGCAAGTCCTCGTACTTCAGCGCCTGCACCAATTGCAGCAGATAGAGCAAGAGATCCTCGTCGGGTGCCTGGGCCAAACGACTGATGGCATACTTGCGCACCTCGGCATGTGTGAATGTTGGACTGAGCAGCTCCAGTGCATCCTCCACATCCATGGGCGCCCAGTTGGCGAGCATCCAGAGAGCCTGCGTTACCTCGTCGTTCAGCTTCCAATTGATGCACTTGAGAAACTTGGTGAGCGCCTTTTTATGCGATGACAGATAGAAACGGAACTTCCACACCAGGTCCTGCTCCTCGCTGCTCAGCACATTCGTTGGCGGATAGCGATACACAATGTCATGCAGTTGATCGCGTATTCTGTAAGCAGTAATCACAGTATTATAATTGAAAACATGACTTTCACTTGGACATACAAAGCCGTTGGTTTTGCATCGCGATCAGATATGCCAGAGCGCTCCGATCGCGCCAAGCGATGATGTTTGCGCTCCACCAGATTCTCCTGCAGTTAAAGAAGCGTTAAACATTTGATATTTTGCGTGAGAAGACAAACTCACCATTTGAATCTCCGAGTCGGGAACCAACACCAATTTGGGCTTCGCTGGCAACTTGTATTTGTTATCGACCTCTGGCTCAAAGTAGACAACTGAATACTGCAATTGACAGTCAATGGTTAATATACTTGGTGGCAACAAGTGTCACAGGCACTTACGCTGAACATATCGTCTACCATGATGGTGGGAAACTCAATCATGAGAAACATGTAGTCGGACATGCGTTTCTCGCGCTCATTAATCACTTCGATTTCCCGGAATGTCAAGCGATCCAACCAATCCACCTTTTGCACTTGCCCGTTTCGATGCTTCTTGGCTAGCTTGCCCAATCGTTGCATCTGCGATTTAGACGATTCCTTGCCTTTGCCTGGAGTTTTGCTAGGAAAACTGCCGTCGCCCTCAACGCCCAGCCAGACGCGTAAATCATACATGCCCTGGCGGAACATGCCATCCTTGCCAAACATGGAGATGGCTGTGCCGCCAATAACAGCCGTTTGTCCCGCACCCGAGCAGTCTAGAATGGTCAGCACCAGCATGGCGCTGCGTGGCAAGTCGGAGAATAGCAGTGGCAATGTGACCCACTCATTCCAGCTCCAACGCTTGCCGAACGCCTTGTAGGAGCTGTTCACGGGCAGGCAATAGGGGCGTCCGTCGTTGTACACCTGTAGTCGCACTTGAAACGAGGGATACTCCTCAGAGTAGAGGCCTGAGAAACGCAGTATGGGATCATCGAGTAGTTTTTCGTAGTCTGGTTGTCGTTTCTTGCCCTCAAGCGTGCCACTGTCAATTGAAATATGCATTAATTGTGGTCTACAAGTTCGTGGTGATTAACTTACACTTTGATTTGGACACGTTCGTGTAGTGAGGAACTGTGTATATAGCGAAAATGATCGTCCGGTTGATCCATTGCGACTGTAAAATATTTATATATACATGAACAGCTGATTGGTGACGAACGTTTATGCTAAACAGCTGCGCGTTATGCATTATCGATGATTATATCGATGAAGGCATGTTTGGCAAATGAATATACGGTCACTCTACGCCTACGCGTGTTTTGCATTGCAAGAGCGTAGAGTGACAAAGATAGCAACAGGAGTAACCAACGAGCAGCAATGTCAACAAATGCAATGATTGAACTCGCGCTCGATCGCGTCGATTGGAATGACTTGGCCGGCAACCAGGAGCAGCTGCCGCGCGTCTTCACGCCAGGCGAAGTGCTAATGCCCGAGTCAGGCTTCATGCGAGGTCACGGCACGTTCGTGGAGGAGGAGAATATTGTCGCCTCGGTGGCAGGCGTCATTGAAAAAGTGAACAAATTAATATCAGTGCGGCCTCTGAAGAGTCGCTATGTGGGTGAGATTGGCGATGTGGTGGTAGCACGTGTGCTAGAGGTGGGACAGAAACGTTGGCGCGTGGACACCAATTCACGCTTGGATTCCACGCTGCTGTTGTCGTCAGTAAACTTGCCAGGCGGGGAGCTGCGACGACGCTCCGCAGAGGATGAGCAAATGATGCGACACTACCTGGACGAGGGCGACTTGATCTCAGCCGAAGTACAAGTGAGTTGAGTTAATCAGTTTGGGATGACAGACACCTGTTGATTATCTTCATTGCTAGAACATTTTCGAGGAGGGCACATTGTCGCTTTACACGCGCAGCTTGAAATACGGGAAGTTGTCACAAGGAATGTTGGTGAAAGTATTCCCAGCCCTGGTCAAGAGACGAAAGATGCATTTCCACAATTTACCATGCGGTGCATCAGTTATATTGGGTAACAATGGCTACATTTGGATAGCGCCCACCAAGGGTGAGGAGCAGGAGGGCGGTGAAGGCGGATTTGTCCAGAATCTGAACGAAGTGGTGCCACGCAGTGAACGTGAAGTCATCGCCCGACTGCGCAACTGCATCCTTGCGCTGGCCAAGTGCAAACTTATGCTATACGATACGAGTATTCAGTATGCTTACGAGGAATCCCTAAAATATGAGCCTCGCGAGCTGTTGCAGCAACATGTCATGTTCGATATTGGCCAACAGACGCAAGCCCGCCTGCGAGATGTTGATCTTGTGGACTGATGTAAAATTAATAAAATACAACCAATTTATTTAAAAAATCGCGCCTTTTTTAGCACATTTATTGGCAGCTGGGGTGGCAACGCCATTTGCATAACTTTCACGCCGCGTGTAACGTGGCAACTCTATGTGTGGTTCGTGTATTGATGAAGTTGTGTTGTGTCTTTCTATTTGCAAAATTTAACAAAAGCATTTATTTTTAATTACTTTGTTCACATTGTTATTGAGGCATTTCAAGTGGAGCAATTAAAAGAACACAATGGCTGACATTGGTGATGTGCGTGATACTGAGTTACGCGAAAAGCAGATCTGCCGCTTCTGTCTGTCGCAAGAAGACATGCTTGGTTCTATTTTTGTGGAACACAAACGCATTAAAGCCACAGCCTCCCTGCCGCTCCAAATTATGGCCATTACGTCGATTGAGGTAAGTCAAGACATGGTTCTAAATTAGCCTAAGCTCCAAGATGAGCCAGACACAAAGAACTTGGCTACGATATTCGGCAACGCTTCGTCTGCTTTGGTTGGTGTCTAACTAAATATCTATCTAGGGTGCGTTGGCGTCTTCGCTAACTTAATTTAGTGCGCACGACAAAACGCGACTTTCTTGGGCCATACAATATCTAATAGATACATTCTGTCGATTGAACATCGATAGCGGACGCATGAATGAATAACTTTTGCTGAGCAATCAAAACAATTGTTTAACAATATGGCGACAACTGTACACAAAAAAAACCAACACATGTACACACACACTCAGCTGGCGCAATGCTGCCAGATGGCGCGAAAACACTGCCCGCGATATTTTAAATGATTTGGTTTTGCTTCAGTCTGCACTTCATTTGTATTTGTTTGTTTAAGCATATGTGTTTATCAAATATATATATATATATGTATTGTTTGTATTAATGCTAAGCTATGCAAATGCATGTGAAAATTCAAAATGGAAGATGGATTTGGGTTTTTTTGCTTCTACCCAAAACATTGTGATATCAACAATTAAATAAACGTTAATCTTAAAGTCAAATGGAATCCAGGTTGAGGTCGAGGTGGTGTGATGATTGGTGGTTAGGTAAGAGGTAAATTAATCGATATCCCATAAGACGTTAACCTGCCTTGCTGCTCGAGGGTTTGTCCGTAAAGCGCAATATGCGAGTCAACATCGAAGTCACACACGGAATTTGCTTTTGACGATCCATCATCGGCGTGGACGGCACGTTCGATTCAAAGTCGACGGCAACACGTTGACTAACGAATGTTAGCAGTGTGAGTATGTTGTACTTTTTGCCATTCGCGTTCAGCTCCTGGATGAGCGACTGTATATACCACGAGCCATTTGTGGTGTTCCTCCAAGAATAATAACCTACGAATACAAACAAAATTGATTATTCTGCCCAAAAAAGGTTCACATTGCTGTCTACCTGGAATTGTAGAGTATGAGAATAAAAAGTCGGCGTGTATCGGTATTTTGTAGCTCATTGAGGATTCGCCGTCCGTTTCCGTGACGCTCTTCTCAAGCATTATGCCCGAGTCGAGACGATCGCCCTGGCATGCCTGGATGAAAAACAATTTCGGTTTGCCGGCGAGTGTCGGGCAAATGTGTGAAGTGAAGTAATGCCAAATGTTATCCAGTTTATACTGCACATCCTTGGCATAGATATAGCCATGTTCGCCATGCGACAATATGGCAATGGCAATGCAATCGTTATCGCTGTGATCCTGCGAGGCAGCCTTCTCGATATGCTTGAGTATGTCGCGTAATTTGCAGTCTTTGTGCACGCTAACGTCAAAGTCCAAACGCTTCAGGGCCTTGCGCAGCTCTTCGGCATCCACATTGGTGCCGGCGCGTGCCTTGAGAGAGGGTATATCGAAGAATTCATGATTGAATATGAGCGCCAGTCCACGATTCTTGTGATTCATATTGTACTCGCGGGCATTGCGATCTACGGGCATGCGAGCCACATACTTGTTTACGGTACTAAATAATAATAGTGTATCAAAGAGAAAAAGATAATAAAAACATCAATTCTTATTTCCATTTAACGTTTCTATCGTTCATAATAAACGTATGACAAATGTAGATAAGCATAATCTGCGCATTTATATTTTGCTGCATGAGCATGAGAAAGTATGCAGAAAGGAGAGACGAAAAAAAGATGAAGTTTTCAATTCACTTACTTTGCGACGACGTTGTTGGCGGCAGCGACGTTAGCAGAGCTAGCAGCAGAGGCTGCACCACCAACTGCATTCGAGCTCGCTTCGCCCTGTGCATCGATGCTATCAGCATTGATGATGTTGTTGCTGTTCGCTCTGAGAACAGTAAATGTTCTTGTAACGCATTCGTCCGTCATTTTGCTCTCCCTCTTTCTTGTTTTCGTTTCTCCTTGTTACCGCCTGCCTGGTTTTTGTTCGCCTCGCCTGCAATTGTTGCGCCCTTTCCACAGGTACCAAGCACTTTTCTTGTTTATTCTTTTTACTAGTTTTTAACTAAACTAAATTAGTCTACGTTGAACAGCTGTTGCTAGTAGATTGACACGTAAGCAATATCAACAGTTTACATTTGCACGAAAATAGTTAAAATGTCCTTTTATGGTTAGTTGTGTTTAATCAATTAATTAACGGGAGCGGAGTAGAAAAAGCGTGCTCCATTCGCTCGCTCACAAAAACAAACTGAGATTGCATCTGTAGTTGTGCAGCGCTTGCCGCCAAATGAATGCGCACACAGCGTTGCCACTGTGTGCACGGTCCCGGCTGACGATGCGCATGCGTAGAGTTGCCACATATGCAGAACGGGAAGAAGCATTAACATGTTAACGTATTCTTATTTTTGAATTTGAATTTTCTTTGCAGGTGAATAAAAGTGATGGCATGCCCGGCTACATTTGTTTGGATTGTCGTTTGCTGTTCGAGCATAGCTATCGCTTCAAGCAGATGTGCAAAAAAGCAGAGACTCTCTTGCGGCAATATCCACTCACTGGTACTTGGCCAAACCCTTTGGATAAACCACGAGCTCCCATGGTGGGAGCTAAGCGTTTTGCGACTCCTGATGCGCAGCCGAAAAAACTACTCAATACGATGGGTAGACCTAAGAACGTGACCATTGAAAATGTGCAGATACTGCAATCGAGTACTGCGCCACCCAAAAAGTTGCTCAACGTGGCTGCTACAAGCACAGCCGAACCAGCTGCTGCGGCTCCATCCCGGGCGGCCATCAAGCGATCGTATCAGGTTAAAGTGGAGAATAGCCAAGAACTGTCCATGGACGATGTGCACAATTTGATAGCTGACATTGAAGGCCAACTGGATGACATGGATAATGTAACGCCATCGCAAGCAAAATCCCCGATGCGCTTGCTGAACAAGATTACTGAAGAGCCTGTGGAGCCACGTATAGCACCGCCCAAGCTCAAGCATTACGAGGATGGCAATGTGGCGCTTGTCACCGCCATTCTTGATCCCAATGAGCTGGATGCCTCCGCCGATCCGACAAAGAATGCCGAGCCTGTGGCCACCAATGTTTTCCCCTGTACGCACTGTCATCGCTCGTTCCCGTTGCAGCAGCTGCTGGACATCCATATGGCGAATCATAAGCGTGAACGCAGTTTCCAATGCCCCGATTGCGACAAGAGCTTCTTCTCCAAATACGATTTAAAGAAGCACAGTTTTCTGCATACTGGCGAACGTCCATATAAATGTACCATCTGCAGTGCCTCCTTCAATCGACGTGCGCTTCTGAATCGCCACGAACGCACCCACACCGATGTGCCCCAGTACATTTGCCTTTACTGCGAGATGCCGTTCATCTCGCGGGAGGAGATGGACAAGCATACGCTGAAGCACACCAGACATCGTCCTTTCCAGTGCGACTTCTGTCAAAAGTCGTTCAGCTTCAAGCAATCTTTAGAGCGACACGAGGTACGTAAACGTTTCACAACTGGATTCTTGCGTTCAGTAACAACTTGTATTTTAATTAGTTGCAACATCTTAACAGTACTTCTTGTATTTGAATACTCGATAACTATTGGGCTGAATCATTAAATTGGGGAAACCACTGTTTAATACGCGCTCATCTTAAAAGATTGCATTTCTGTTAACCACATTTCATTTCACTAAACAATTTGAAGTTTTCTTTGTTGTGCTGATTCAGCTTATCGTGTGATCAAATTTGGGGGAAGTTCTGTTTGATGAAGTGTCATTTTAGTGGTCAGTTTTGAAAGGTTCTTTTAACTACTTATGAGGGTCACAATAAATTGGTTAACCAAGAAATCGAAATGCAAGAATCGAGTTATTACTGCACTAGGCCAATCTATTTGATATTTAACAATTTGCGCTTGTTTTACAGGTCTTGCACAGCACAAATCTGCCTTTCCCTTGTCAGTATTGCAGTCGCGGCTTTGTCACCCCCGGCAGATTGGCCAGTCACCTGAGGGCGCATGCCGGCAAGCGTGCGTATCCTTGCAAGTATTGCAACAAGTCATTCTTGTTGTCGCATCATCTGTCGCGGCATTTACGAATGCATGATCTGGCCTCGACTGCCTCGTTCACCTGCTGCATTTGCAAGGAGACTCATCCATCTTACGCCAGTTTGCTGAAGCATTCAGCTTCCCACACGAAGGAGTCGCTGATGTGCGCCCTGTGCAAGACGCGGTGCACGAGTGAGCACATGTTGGAGTCGCATATGCTGGCGCATCGGCATAACGACAGATTTGCCTGTGAATTCTGCGACTATATCTTCATCACGTATAGTGAACTGAAGAAGCACATTGATAAGGATCATGTTTTGGACATGGTGCCATACCAGAATGAGCGCGACAAAGCCGTAGTGAAAAAAGAGTCGGATTTGTTGGAAGAATTGCTTGCAGAGGAGCCAGCAAATGAGCCAGACGAAACATCTCCGCCGAAGTCGAAGGTGCGTAAATTGAGCGATGAGCCAAAGCAGCAAAAAAAGGAAACTGAGCAAACGAAGCAATCTGAGCAGGCAGCAACTTCGTCGGAGAGAGCCAGGAAATCGGGTAGTACAAGGAGCAGTGGCGCTGCTTCCGCCTCCCCCGAAGGCAAGCCCATAACACGCAAGCAACGAGCTGTCAAGCAAAACAAAGCGGATGCTAAGGAAATGGACGTGGAAGAGGAACCGTCAAAACCGGTCAGCAAGCAACGGATTGCCAAGATGTCTAAGAAGTAAAACAGAAAAATTTGTTTACCTACTTTACATGAATGAACTGTAGAAATTGCGATTACAAAAAGAAATTGTATTTTTGTCTAATTAAAGAATGCATTAAACTGCTTAAACTTCACCTTGTAATTCCTAGTGCATTGGATGACGATGATGCATCTTACCCATTGTTTAACTTTCTTATTCTGCCACTCTTTATTCAGTTAAGCTTGTCGTTCTTTTTGTTGGATTGTGTGTGTATTTCCATATGGATTTCTGCTTACATTATGTTAAATACATTGAGTGTGAGTTGGCCGTTGGGCCAAAACAAACTGTGTGTAACACCTTCGCTAAAGAGCTGGTTGGAACCGCTTAATCCTCATAGCCATCGGGCAGGGGGTTGACGTGGGGGTTGTGGAACAGACTCTTGTTGCCCTCGCCCCAGGGGAAACGCTTCTCACGGCGGCGCAGATAATCGTACTTGACAAACTCCTGACGAGGGTGACCGTGCTCCTCCTGATGCTTCAAGTAGGCGTTCAACATGCACAGACCAACAGCTGGCACGGCCACGAAGAAGGACAGACGCTTCCAGACCTTGTAGCCACCTGCACAAAGGAAACATTATCAAATCGGATTTGCAAAATTCGGGTCTATGACCAAATTACATAACCTTAACCTAACTATAGCGTTTTTATTTGTTGTAGCGATAGTTACCAGAGTGTTCACCAGCAACGGCGGCAGTGCCGGACATGTTCCTGGCGGCAGTAGCGCCAATTTGGCGACGAATCGCATTGTTCAAAACGAACGACATAATTTATTTACTTATTATTGCTTCGTTCGTCTTCTGAATAAAAATCGTCTTAGATAATAGCGTGACCGCAACTTCAATAACAAAATGTACAAAAAATACCTTTTCGAATGTTTGGTATAAAAAGTATATATGGTCCCACAGGAATTGACAGATTTATCGAAAAGTAAAATTTAGTATTTAAATATGATAAGTAACAGAAATGTTGGCGACAAATAACTATATTTGAATTATAAATAAAATCTAAATAGAAATAGTTACAAATCCATAGATTAATGTTTTATGGGGATAAATCAAAGTATACAACCTATTTTAATATCATTGTAATATACGAAATCTATTTGTAAAAGTAATTTGTATGATGTTAATTCCTCTTCGAATATTAAGCTTTGCATACTTTAAGGCAGAACATATATTTGTAGAATTGTTCGTAATGTTGACGAAATTGCAACTACATTTTATTTTTTTTAGAACCTACAACTAGAACCGTTTTTTTTTTTTTAAATGTATGAAAAAATATGACAATTTGCAATATATGATGAAAAAATTATATTTTTATTATTAAATATATAAATTTTTTCAACTGCAAATATTTTAATTATTATAATTGGTATTTTATTTAGATTTTGTAAAGCAAAGAAGAAGACTTCTGGATTTTTGAATAAAGCAATTTATTAGTGTTGAATGAATTCAGTTTAATATATTTAAACATTATGAACTCAAATTATACTAGGTTAATTCTGCTCCAAGGAGGCTGTTAAACCCTAGTCGCAAAGTGTAGGTCCATCGCCAATGCAGGCGGCGTAGGCCATCAGATGGGGAATCGTGCTCTGTTGCATCATGCCGGAGAACAGATGACTCTGGGGTCCTGTCGCGAAGATACCTACATCATCTCCAGAATGCACACCAATCAATCCATCGATATAGCTAGGATATTGGAAGACTGAAAAAGAGAAAGAATTTGCTTATAATTTAAATCTAATAATATGATTAGAATGTGCTTACATGGTTCCTTAATCTTCTCTGTGAGGTCCACGCGCTGACCATTCTCATCCAGATACTGTTCCATGCCAACAGCATAGTTCAATGTCGCATATTTCACACCATTCACATCAGTGTCATGCTGATTAAGTCCCAAAATATCAGTGCCACGTCCGGGATAGCCCGAAATCGAAAGTGGATGAGCATGATCCGAGGTAACCACAATGAGAGTTTCGTTGGGATTGGTCATATCAACTGCCTTCTGCACAGCCTTGGACAGCTCAAGAACCTCATCGAGGCCGAGTTGAGGAACGTTGAAGTGATTTCCGTAATCAACCAGACCACCCTCAATAAAGAGGAAGTATCCATTTTCATTCTGGCTCGCCACCTCAATGGCCTTCTGCGTCATCTCCTCAAGAGTGGGCTTCTGTGACGCATCTGCCATCTTGTGGAAGTCCATCACACCGGAATTAAACAGACCAATGAGTTTATGGCCCTTTTTGGCTTTCACGTTCAGAAGTTGGTTGCGATTGTATGCGAGAACTCCATTAGGATGCAGAGATTGCCATTTAGACAGCAAGTTGACACCATCAGATCTCTCGCCCTGAGTACCAAATGTATCCTGCATAGATTTGGGCAAGAATTTACCCATGCCGCCGCCGAGCATCACGTCGAAGTTCTTGCCGGGCTCCTGGGTAATCAGCTGGGTGGCAATGTCCGTGCAATAGGCTGGATCGTTCTGACCCTCGCCGTAGGTGACGATGTCGGTGTCGGACTCAAAGAATCGGTTCGTGGTATGCGCATAGGCACCCGATGGACTGGCATGAGTCAAGGTAGTCGTCGTCACAATGCCACTTGCCTTGCCGGCAGCCTGTGCCCAGGCGGCAATGGAGCTGACATGGTTGGCCGGATCCTCACTACCGCTGCAGTTGTTGAAGTTAACAGCTGCTGTGATGCCCAGGGCAACGATGTTCGTCTTCACGCCACACAGATACGCGGTGGCTGTGCAGGCAGAGTCTGGAACTTGGGCATTCGAGCAGTAGGTCTACGAGGATCATGATAATTCCTATTGCAATAGAAGCAGACACTCTCTTTAATAGTTAACTTACTCTGCTCAGACCAGTGTGAGGGAACTTCTCGAAGCTGAGGGAGTCCTCCTCGCCTGTGTTGCCCTTGAGCTGACCCTTCAGGATGCGGGCAGCTGCCACTGTGGTCAGGGACATGCCATCGCCGAGGAACATGATCACATTCTTGGCCTTGCGCTGGTCCGCCTGCGGCAGATTCACTCGCTTGGCAATCTCCTCATTAGCCAAATCGTACCAGAACTGTGCGTTCTTCTCCTCCGGTGGCGTGTACTTGTTCTTGGCCATAGCGTTGGGATCAATTTCGCTGAGGTCCCTGGTCTTGGCCGGATTTGAGGTACCCACCAGCTGTTTCTGGTTGTGCACAGCATTGACTGTAATCAGTTCGTTGAGTCCATGAGCCTTGCTCGGAGATCTAATGGTTTGTAGTTGGTGTACTTACAGTTGAACGACGCCGACCATGTTGTGGCCACGAGTGCGGCGAGTAGCACGAGGATTACGTATAGTTTTGTCATTGTTGGGAGTTGGGATACTCGTTAACTGACGGTGTTTCTGGGCACATTCCCATGTATTTATACAAGGCATCGAGGGTGCTGCCAGCATGTCTAATCTTAACGACTAAATTGCTTAGTTTAGGCAGTCTTAAGATGGTTATCATGCAAATCTGGTGGCTTTTTAGGATCTTCTTCTTTTTTATTGGGTGTGGCAGTATGAGATATGAGTTTATATACTTATGTTAGCTTTGCTTTGACCTAGGTAGGGAATTGGTTACTCTCTCTGCGATTAGATAAAAAAACACTTTATTGCTCAAAGTTCTACAACATTGCATTATAATCTCCTATATCAAATTGGATGCTAATCTGGCAGTCTTATCTGCGATTTGCATTGCAAAATCTTAATCATATCAATGCACATATTCAAAAATAAAATGAAAGAAAACCAAGTTTGTATTAGATTTTTAAATATCACAGCTCGCTTCTGCGATATTAAACTAAGTACATTTAAGCAATGTAGCTGATAAATAAAATCTTTATGATGTTCACCAGATGTACGTTTAGCTAATTAAGTTACGAATTTGGCCGAGTTTCACTTCGTAGTTCTTAATTGCAAAAAACATAATTATGATCATTTTGATACTCACAAGACAAACCTTGAATAGGTCCAGAAATTTCGTTGAATAATAAAACAACCAATAGATGGTCAATTGCGAAGCAGTATATTTCTTAATTGAACTTTAGACCAATTAGTTTCAGTATTCAATTTGTATCACAAATATGATAAATTAAATAAATATAATTTATTGAATGCACAAAGATCAATGTGCAATATACAATACCATTCAAACTAAACTTTACTAACAGTTAAAATTATTTTACATTATGACATATTCTTTACTTTGCTCATATAAAAGATAGGAACCTCCAATACATTGTAATAGATGACATACATATATACTTGTAATGTAATGCAATATACAATAACAGTCAAACTAAACTTTACAAACAGTTAGAACTACTTTACATTATGAAATATTGTTTACTTTGCTCATGTAAAATTTGTCAAATGAAAGACACAATAGATGCTTAAAAGAGCTTATATTATTTACAAATATACTTGTAATGTAAACTTAATATACATATATATTGTCGAATACGATATGTTTTCTAATTTTGCATAGTTGTGGACAACAATTTGCAGAACTCTTTGAGTGTCAACCTAGGATCACTGATCTTGGTGACTTTACAAAAATTTGTAGCTAAGCACTCCAGCTGTTATCTCGCATAGAAGTAAAGCTAACGATATGATAACAATTGAAATAAAAGCATTAAGAAAGATTCGCAATGTAATCAGTCATGTAATAAGATTGCATTAAGTATGACGTAAAGATTGAGACCAGATTGCGTTTGAGATTTATTTTGGAATTTCTGTAAACAGGGAAATACTTTGTAGTCTTTTTTCTGTCCTCAATTATTCACATATATGTTGAGATATACTATGTATAGATTGTAAAATGTGCTATCTAATGCAAATATAAAGTCATATCCTATTCTACTACGGACAATAAAATGACCAACATTAAGAGCCATCCAGATTTATTCCCAGTTGATAACCAAAATGAGGCTGGCTAAACTAGCGTTATTTTAGGTAATTTAGCAGTTAAGATTAGAACTAGTCGCCTAGTGTATAAATACGTGTGAATTTGCTCAGCTCCCACGTCAGTTCCCGAGAGGCTAACAACAATGACGAAACTCTACGCAATCCTGCTGATACTCAGCACACTGACAGCTGGCGCCTGGTCAGCTGCCTTTAACAGTAAGTTCAGACTAGTTGAAGACTTGGAGTAAAAGTTCTCAAAGTGTCCTTCTTGTAGTTGCCGAAATACACACCCAAGAGCAGCTGCTGGGTCGATCTAATCTGGCCAAGGCACGTAGCATGTCTGGCTTTGATCCCAATGCTTTGGCCAAGAACAAGTATACGCCTCCGGAAGAGAAGAACGCTCAGTTCTGGTACGATCTGGCTAATGAGGAGATTGCCAAGCGAGTGAATCTGCCGCAGGCGGACCAGCGCAAGGCCAAGAATGTGATCATGTTCCTCGGCGATGGCATGTCCCTGACCACAGTGGCAGCTGCCCGCATCCTGAAGGGTCAGCTCAAGGGGAACACAGGCGAGGAGGACTCCCTCAGCTTCGAGAAGTTCCCTCACACTGGTCTGAGCAGAGTAAGTTAGCTATTAAAGACAGTGTCTGCTTTTATTACAATGGGAATTCCCCACAGACCTACTGCTCGAATGCCCAAGTGCCCGACTCTGCCTGCACAGCCACCGCGTATCTGTGTGGCGTGAAGACGAACATCGTTGCCCTGGGCATCACAGCAGCTGTTAACTTCAACAACTGCAGCGGCAGTGAGGATCCGGCCAACCATGTGAGCTCCATTGCCGCCTGGGCACAGGCTGCCGGCAAGGCAAGTGGCATTGTGACGACGACCACCTTGACTCATGCCAGTCCATCGGGAGCCTATGCGCACAGCACGAACCGATTTTTTGAGTCCGACACCGATATCGTCACATACGGCGAGGGTCAGAACGATCCTGCCTATTGCACGGACATTGCCACCCAGCTGATTACCCAGGAGCCCGGCAAGAACTTCGACGTGATGCTCGGCGGCGGCATGGGTAAATTCTTGCCCAAAACCATGCAGGACGTGTTTGGCAAACAGGGCGAGCGTTCCGACGGCGTTAATCTATTGTCCAAATGGCAATCTCTGCATCCCGATGGCGCTCTTGCCTACAATCGCAAGCAGTTGTTGAGTGTGAACGCGACGAGCCTGAAGAGGCTTATTGGTCTCTTCAATTCCGGTGTCATGGATTTCCATAAGATGGCGGATGCGTCCCAGAAGCCCACTCTTGAGGAGATGACGCAGAAGGCCATTGAGGTGGCGAGCCAGAATGAAAATGGATACTTCCTCTTTATTGAGGGTGGTCTAATCGATTATGGCAATCACTACAATGTGCCCCAGCTGGGCCTGGATGAGGTGCATGAGCTGTCCAACGCTGTGCAGAAGGCTGTTGACATAACGAATCCCGACGACACTCTCATTGTGGTTACCTCGGATCATGCTCATCCACTTTCGATTTCGGGCTACCCCGGACGTGGCACTGATATTCTGGGACTTAATCAGCATGACACTGATGTGAATGGCGTGAAATACGCGACATTAAACTATGCTGTTGGCATGGAACAGTATCTGGATGAGAATGGACAGCGCGTGGACCTCACAGAGAAGATTAAAGATCCATGTGAGTTCAATTTAGATAAACGCTATCTAATCTAATCTAGCCCCCAACAAAAAACTAAATCTATCTCATTGTCTCGCAGCTTTCTTGTATCCCAGTTACATAAAGGGACAAATTGGAGTGCATGCTGGCGATGATGTGGGCATCTTTGCCACGGGACCTCAGAGCCATCTGTTCTCCGGCATGATGCAACAGAGCACGATTCCCCATCTGATGGCCTACGCCGCCTGCATTGGCGATGGACCTACACTTTGCGACTAGACACCGCGATATTTACAAGTGCTTTTATTTATGATGAATAAATTGCTGGCATGTGCCATATCAACTGCAATATTATTTATGGCCACGTAACTGTTATTGCTGCTGGGCTGTTACTTTGAATGTTAAGTTCAATGTTAACGCTGGCAGAGTATTGTAGATTGGGTAACATTCGCAGTGCATTCAATTTGACAAACTGCTAAATGATTTCTTACTTTAATTCATTAAAAAACGGAATATATTTTTTAAACGAATGATATATGTGCGTCGAAAGTTTGCTTATATTTTGCTATTGCGTTTGCTTTTGAGAAATCAATAATTAAATTGACATTAGTCGTTTAATTTATTGCTGTTCCCCTGTGCGCTTGTAGCATGTTTTGTTAATATATCTACAATATATTATATGTGCATATGAATATGTGAATTCCTGTTCTCACACCAAATGCAAATTTCTCAAACAAAAATTGACTTCAATTTAAAACGCATCAAACACATGTATAGCTGCTGTATGCGAATGTGTAGAATTCGTTATGACTCTGTGAATTAACTCGTGCGTGCTTTATATCCTGCTTGAAGGCGCAAAAGGGGTATGATTTGCTTGATCAGACGAATATTGAATTATTTGCTGGTAGTATTAGTATAGTATGATTAATTATAATTTGTGAGTTTTCTTATAGAGTAATTTGCGCTTTACATTTTGCATTAAATGAAACAGCTCTCTTTATCAAAAACGAAGTTTGAAAAGGAAAAGATTCTTAGTGTTTTTAACACGTTGCTTTGGTTTGTCTAGTATATATTCATTGCCTAGTTACCTACATTTTGAGTTCCATTAAATTAATATTATTACTACTTTGCAGCACCGTCATCTACTGAGTATCTATTAGCTGCAATTTGCATGCTGACGTTATTTTTATTTGTTTCAATTGCCGCTTGACGATCGGCATCGATTTGGTATTACTTTGGACTTGGAGTGCTGACACTTAATGGATGTGAGTAGGGGTGTGCGATATGTGCGTGTGTGTGTGTGTGTGTGCAGTTGCGATATATACTGAATGTCAGGTTCAAGTATTGTCAGTGCGTCTGTCGTTCGCGGTCGCACAATTCTATCTGTTTCTGTATCTGTATCTGAGCGTGTATCTCTATCCGTATTTGTTTGGTTGCAACGGGCATCTGGCACCCACACAGGCAGCTCCTTCACTTGTTGTTGACTTTGACTTGTAATTGTGTTCATTGTTGGCTGCTTTTTTTTCATTATTTCGCATTTTATTTTATTTCAACAATGTTTCTGACATGTACATGACCGAGACTGAACGACAGTATGCCGAGACAATAAACATAAATTTCGACTTGTGCAAATATAAATACGGCAATTAAGGATTGTGTTGTTGGTATCCAAGGCTGGGTCCTTGCCGCCGTCGCGGTCGCCGTCGCCGCTTGCATTGCGTCATTCACGTTGGTTAATTGTTTATGCCGAGCAACCCAATTCTGGGCCTACATTTGTAACCATTGCTCTTTTCGTTTAACTGTTTATTTTCGTTGTTCGTCCGCCTTCCTCTTTTTAAATATTTGCTCGCACTCAGCTTTATTCCATTTGCAATTCGGCGCGTTCTCTTGTCAATATTTCGATTGCTCAGCACAATCTGGAAGCTGGGCCTCTCGATGTTGCCACTGTCGCTGTCGGTATCGACGTCGCCGTCGCCGTCGCCGTCTCTCCGACGGTTGCGACGGCTGCAGTCGCGGCTAGCAAACGACGTCGCCGGCCGACAGCAGCAGCTCCACATTTCAGAGTCTCCGATTCCGATGTCGAGTCTCAGTTTTAAATCTGTCGCGACAGCAAACGCGCGTTCCGCTTAAGCTCTTAATGCTAATTTTTCTTGACTGCAATTGTGAGTGTGTGTACGAGCGTGTGTGTGTGTGAGTGCGTGTCTGTGTATGTGCGTTAGTGTGCGCATGCGCTACTGCTTTTGAAACAGGCGGCGCTTGGGTTTGGTCACGTTCGCTTTTAAATCATTGAGAACATAGCATTTAGTGCAACGGTAATTGGGAATTCGATTGTTTTTGACAGGTAAGTGTCAACGGCGGGTGCCATTTGTTTTATGCGACGCTAAATCAAGCATTAAATTGTTTTATTCTGAGCTATTTGCAATTATTAAGCTAAGGCGCCGCGTGCCATAAATTGGCGTTTTTTGGTACTAAGCGGCTACTCTGTAATCGACTGGCGATTCGATTGTTATTCAAAGCGCCACATTCCATACGTTGTCAATTCCAGGTACTAGGAGACCACTTCGATTGCTCTGTACAACTTGTTAATCGATAACGATTAACTACTTGCATCACATTATTGGGATTCTGTGTGCCAAGTTCACTGGAAATGCAATTTTTAAAAATTTAAATGCAAATTTCGTTTGAATTTGTTGAGCAAACAAGCTGCAGTTTTGCCAAGTGCAATCTGTTCTCGTGCCGAGACACAGGTGTTAACGTAGTAGTTATTGCCAATAAAGTGCGACTATTTGTGTGACAACAAGAATTCGAAATTGGGAATTCGATGCGAGACGGGAAATCAGCGTCAAGTATCAAATTTAATAAGACAGCTAGTGAATTTGATTGAGTTGCGGTTAACTCAGCAGACTGTACTTTAAAAAAAAAAACGCGTTGGGTGTTGAGTTTTTGTATTTTACGAGTCAGCTAAGAGCCAGCTAACCGCAAACAGCATGCAGGTGAAAAATGCGAGTAACTGTCTCTAGGTGTGTTTATAAGCTTTATAAGCAACGTCTTATTTTGATGGTTTGCTTGCCAGTTTTACGATCGCCCCCATTTACCTTTAGGATGAACATCGAAAAACCAGGGAGTCGAGCAGTCTTTTTTATTTTTTGGAAAGTTTACTTTCAGTTGCTATTTATTTATTTATCCCGGTCCCGAAATCTACTCGCATTTTTCATAGAGCACACACTAGAAAGTAATATGCGAAAAGTGGCAGATTTCTGTGTTTTTTGCTGTGTGCAAGCTGCTTGTGCTACTTAGTTGGTGGCTATCATGTTCCAGGTAAAAGCCAGTCTCAATTGGTGGCGGCTGCTGCTGTTGGGAAGATGAAAGATCTGGTCTGCATAAATGCTGCTGGCACTTCGTGGGTGTAGATAAATTTGGCATGATAAAGCGGCTTGGAACTGAGCCGAGTCACGGCAACCAGACGCTTGGCAGCCAGTCAGCCAGCCAGCCAACACTCAAAATGTGGGCTAATACCTACACGATGCAATGCGCCAGCAATGCATCTCTCATAAAAATTAAGACGCGAGCGCAATCCGTCAGATACTCTTCAATCTATTTACCCAGCTCTGTTTGAATTGGCCATTTTCTTTGTTGTTATTTACAGTCGTGTTAGCATCGTTTGTGTTTTGTGTATTTCACGATGCATATGAATGAATGTATCTGAACAATTAAGATACAAGTGCAATCCATCAAAACTGAATTGGATTTATGTGTGCAACTGCGTGAAATTCTATTTCTCGAGCGAGTATTATTGTTTACGCGCTTGTTAACACTCACCACTCGATGTGTGTGTGCATTGTTTAAATTTCCATTTATTTGGCTTCACTTTGGCCATGAACTTGCGCGTTGCGAATTGGCCGCTTATTCACAGCAATTTTCGCAGTATTGATTAATCAATTAAGTGTATCAACAATTGAGAAATTGTGCGAAATTGTAACACGAGACGAAGCCCCACTGTGCGCTGAGATTGGCGGAATGTTTGTTCGGTAGGTTGCCGGATTTGTTATTCTATCTAATCTGCTAATGCCGAGTCTCCAGATTCGTCTGGTCTATTTGGCAAATAAGCCAGTCTGAGTTATGTCAAGTAGTAAATGTTAACTATTTTCGCTTATCTATTTTTGGGACAATTTACTTTATGGACAAGCATTAACGAGTCTGCCGACTGTGAAAATATTTCAACTGCTGTATCTTTAATGCAGAGATTTAGTTTATAGGGCCCCAATAACAGAGCCATAAGTGCAAAATAAACTAGATCACAAGCCAAACAGTCACATTTTATCTTTATTTACATTCGATTTCCGTATTTATCCTGCTGTTCTTCGATGATATTCACCTTTAATTCTGTTGTGATTATTTATGTAAGGTGATTGAATGCATTCGGTTGAATAATCTTCCTATTTTGACTGCGCAAAATATGGTTTCAGTTAGGAATAATAATCAAAAATTCACATGACAATAAACTGGCTACACAACAAGAGCTGAAAATTTAGACATTTTGCTTTGATTGTAAACATTTCAAATGTAAATATGAGAGACCTGTCTTTGTCTATATCTTTCGACTGTGTTTAAGGTTAACCAGATTCCGTTTACACGTCACCCAAAAACAGGAAAACCAATTTTTGCCCGAGCAAATTGTAACAATATTCAAAAGCCATATGCATATTCGAGTGCCCCATGCTCAATCGTTTGCCCATTAATCCCATAAATTAGTGTTTGTTTTTGTTTTTACATATTTGCTTTCTTGTTTTATTTAAACTAAACACCAAGCAAAACAAAACACAACAAAGGCATGAAACACGCAATCAACGCAGTGCGTTGACGTTGACAGCCCAGTTCCGGCAAAGCGGCGCTGAACCCTCCCGTTCCAAGCGAAGGTGAGTCGCTTTGTGATCATAACCGCCCGGCTCTGGCCTGGCTCGGTCTGGCTACTGGTCTTGGTTTGCTCTTACTCGTCTGCCGATCCGCTGATGTCATCTCAGCTGCTGATGGGTTATGCTCATGCTGCTGCTGCTGATGGTGATGGAAATGGAAATGGAGATGGAGATGGCGTTGGTTAATGGGAGACTTGAACTTTTCGTGATGGTCGTGGCATTCGCAAACTACCTAATAAACGAGCAAAGTAGTTTTGAAATTTCTCCTCAACAGAGTCTCACAAACAGTTGCAGATTAGTACTTGTAAGCAGTGATCGATGAAAAGTTAGACAGGAATTGTTATATTTACTATTACTATTCTACGAGTATTCTCTAAAGTGGATCATTTGTCCAAACTATTAAATAACTGCTTAAAAAAGAAGTTGAAACACCACTAGATTTAGTACGCAAAACTATAGTAATGATCGACCTTAGCTCTAAGGATCAACTTTAACATTCAGTTCAGTTCAAAGCTCAAGCCAATCCCCTTTTCTTGTAGTTTAGACAACGCTTGAGATTTTCGGCGTAGTCCCCAAATCAAGCTATCATATTACATTAGTCAGCCAGATTGGATTGTTGTTTATTAATGCGCCTCAATTGGGGCTCGGTATGAATATTAAAAGAGCGTGACGACATCATCACCAGGCAAAGCGCCATTGTCGAATGTGCTGTGTGTGATATTCAATATGCGGCAATTAAAATGTAAATTGCGATTTGTTTTGCCCGCGGCGTGCCAGTTAAATATTGCAGCTTCTAATCGCACCAACAACAAAATGCCCAGCATTCTGCTACCAAATTGCCAAGCCGAGAATGCTACCAAGAGCAATTGCATTGCTCATACGCAGCATTGGCCGGAGGTTAATGTCGCAAATTGACACGTTTTTGTAATTGATTCGAAGCGAGCATTATGTTTTCTAACAATATGATTATTTTATTTGCATTCAAATCTGTCTGATCACACCCAGAACTGTTGCCAGTTTCGCCACGAGCATATTAAATAACCAAGGATTGCCGCAAGTCGGACTAATGCATTTACCTTGTCTTCCGCGCAGTTGAGACGCCTGAATCGCCTACAGAGCTTTGTTTAACCTCTGGTCACACTGTTGGCTCACAATACGCCCCCAATGGAAGAGGCGAACGCGCGAGCAGATAAAGTGCATTTATTCAATTGCATGTAATCGCATTCAATGCGCGCAATTGAAGTGCATGTAATGCTAAATACTTGTAGCAAATGCAATTAACTATCTCGTGTGCCGTCAACAAATCAGTGAATTGACAAATGACGTCACCGTTTGTTGCTTGGCTCATGGCCCATTGAAAGTGCAAATAAATACGGGTATGAGCTGGAGTACTCGCACTTTTTGCCGGCTGACTAGACACTCAGGTATTTTGTTGAGTACCCGTTTTATTTATTGTTGCTTGTTGCCAGCCATTGAGTGCATTATTTAGTGCTCTCTAATCACTCGAACAAACACGGATCTCTCAAAGCTCTTTAGCCAAACCAATTACCTTCGACATGAACTAGTGACGTCACATTTCGGCTTGCATTAGAGCATCTTGCGAAATTACATCATAACTAGAGCCTGAACCTGAACTCCGAGCTTGTTTGACTTTCTAGAGGTGCGATGGTGGCCAATTAGCAGATCACACCTCGGTGGAACCGTTAAAGCGGCGCTACATTTATGGTGAGTGTACGAAGCTCACCCACAGGTAGAAGTGAGATTTTGTTGACTCTTCAATTATGCTATGCGTGATAATTGAATAGGCGAGCGATAAAAACAAAACCATAAACGACTTTTCACTCTCGCAGTGGGTGGGTAAGTGAGCAGCAGAAATGTTGTTTACACAAATACAATATAACTGGAATTATAGCATAACTCTTCCGAAATGTCAAGATCGCACTTTGTATGCGAGGTAAGCACCACGCTGAGCGAGACTATTAATAAATAAAACTGAGAATTTTAATTGAGAGGCATCAATGAAAACTCGGGCAAATTATTATCGAGCTGACTAATATCAATATTTCAAACGCTTACAGGAATGCAACGAATACATTCTTGTAGAGAACGTTGACTAATTCAATATTTCAAGCGACTTACAAGAATTTATTGAATTAGTCAGCTCTATATATCACTCGATGATGTCTCCTATAATGAGTTTTTTATGTCACTTGACGAGAGTGTTTAGACAGCCCCTTCTGACAGATTAAACAGCGATGAATTGTATAATATAGCATACTCGGACTGTAATTAATTAATGATGACACATGTTTATACGGCGCGATGACGAAAAGCGCCCAATTCAGACAAAATTGTTTATGTGCACAATTGAATAATTAATCGTTTGCATACATATAAAAGTGGCTCAGTGATAGGACTATAAATAGATAATAATAAGAATGATCTAATTATTATTTACGGCAAAGGCTCGCGGAATGCGAGCGACGCCTTCTAGGCTTTTTTTTTTTTGTCTGAGGGAGGCCCGTCTTACCTGTATCATTATCTGGGGTTTACCATCTCTGAGCAGCATGTTTGTTTGTTTGTCTGCGAACCTATGAAGCATTTCCTATATCATTGACTGAGCAGATATTCGGAATTGCTTGTCATGCAGCGCAGATGTTGGCTCCGAGTGTCACTGACTTCAGATGGGGCCACATACATAAGTAGATACATATGAATACTCATTGTATTCGCTGTCATTTGTAGACGAAATGATTCGCATTTGGCATTGACAATGACTTTTGGCCAAAATGCCGAAATAAATTGACACAAAAGCAGCGGACAGAGCCAAAATACAAAGAAATCAACAATAAACACAGAGAGAGAGAGAGAGAGAGAGAGCAGGCAATTATAAAATCTAAACTTACAGAAGTCCCACTAAACATTATGGTAATCATCTTATAAATTATTGCAATAAATTTAAGTGTCCCATTAAAGTGTAAATTTGTTTAAACACTTATACCGTGCATGCCCATATTTAAAAACCTCCAAATGCCGTATCGGTAAAATTGTTTCGCAAGATATCATTAACTCTGATATGTATCTCAATCCAAAGGTAATTTATTGTACCTTCTGTAAGAGTATAACAATCAGAGGGCACTTTGCTCGATGAAAGCGAAGTGTTCTAATTCTGTAACAGGTATTATAAATAAATCTGATTTCGTAAGCACACTCGTAGTCAAGGTCTTACATGTTTGCAGTTAGCACAACTTTCACATGAGATAAATAAAAACAAAATTGCCAAAAACTCAGAGGCATCGCAAAGTGTTTGCAGATGGTTTCTAAAAATGAATCTGCTTGCAAGTCTATCAATTTAATTACCTGCAAGTGCAAATATTTGAGGTATTTATTAACAATTAAATGAATATATAAGATAACTAGAATGTACGGGTTTTGGGGCCACAAGAATTTGCATATATCGCGAAATACATTTCGCCAAGCCCTAGAAGCAGGTGAAATCTTTCATAAATGAGCGTCTCAGTATTGTTATTTCGTGGAGGGAATATACCCGCTGCCGTTATGAAGCCTGCGGTAGTAAACAGTTTGTCATGCATATCAAAAATTCGGAGCAGTTGCTATTTATATGAGTCGGACGCTATTTGTTTCGCAGACGCAATACGAGTACATTCCAAAATGATACGTAGGCTCATTCATGTAGGTACATACGAATGTAATAATAAACAAAATAAATACAGGTATGGAGACATAGCCCCAGACAGAGCCATAGCCAGGGCTGTCAGCCCCCGGGGGCAGTGCGGATTTAAACGGCAACGGCGAACGGCAAACCGCAAGCAGCGAATGCTGGCCCAGTGGCCGATATAAAGGCGTTTAGCAGCAGCACTGTGGGCGTTACAAAATGGGACAGTCGGCCCGAGAAACATTTACAATTCCATCTCGCCGGGCTTTTGTCTAAACCAATGTGAATATAATTAAAACATTTGTCATGCTCGTCAAGCTTTATAATTAACAATGTGCGACTATAAATCAGTACTGTTATTTAATCACCTTTGTTTAGATGAGTCAAGTGTGGCGGTGAATGGCCGCAAACAATGTTATTACGCGCTAGCTAGTTTAACCAAAGTAACCGCAGCTATTTATGAATTGGAATATTAGTTCAAACTTATTCCATCTAAGCTGTGCACTTAGAACAAAGGAGAGCGCCACAAAGGCAGTTTTATTATAAATTTAGCACTTAAGGGCGACAAAAATAACACCAGAAGCTAATCGAAGAGAGAGAGAGCGAGCATAGGCCGACCATTAACATAAGAACAGCAGATAGCGGGGCTTAACATAGACGGCTGCTGTTACCTGTTGCGCATAGCAGCTGTTAATAACATGCTACATTTCAACTTTTTGTGCTTTGCAATTCGCAAGTGGTTCCAGCGCCGCCAAGAAGCAAAGACGCTTATTGTGAGTGTATGTTACGGGAAGTGAGGATTGGGTTGATCTTGCGTTATTATGCTTGAGGGTTCTGTTCGCCCAACACAAACGTTACGACTAACAGAGCAGCCGTGTACCATCTGATCTCGTCGTTGAATTTTTTAATCAATTTTATTGTTCTTTTATATGTGTTGCTCAGTTTTTTTTCAGACTGCATATTCAATATTTAGTTATGGTCAGGTGTCAATCGGCGTTGTATTGTTATTGTCGTGCATTTGAGCAAATTGTTATTAATTTTGATTGACAGCACACCTAATTTGGTCGCATAACAAGTATTGCTTGCTTGGTGCTATCGCTGCTGCTGTCAGGTTACCGATAATTACTACTAACTACGAGCCAAAAAGCGCCTGATTTGTATTGTTAGCCCGGTTCCCCGGGGGCGTTGAGTGCATTCAACAAGACGTCAAACATTTGAAATGCTCAAACACCTCATATATATAAAGTACATCAGTTCGCTAAGTACACCACCTGACTTTGGAGGGGACACGCTTCGTCTCTGCGGTTGGTTGGGGCTGGTCTGGGGGGAACGAAATGAAGTCAGACTGACTGCGTCGAAAAAGGTGCACTGCTAATATTCTCTCTAAAAATAGACACTTACGAATGTGTTCGCAACTTGAAAATTGTTTCCAATAAACGCAAATTATGAATTATCATCAACAGTGGCCACTGAATACAAATCTATTTTGTTTTTTGCTCCACGGGCCCGACGAGCACAGCACAAATAATGGAAACATGCGTAAATAATCGTGTGTATACAAAAATGTTTATGACGTTGTTATCCACCCAAAGGCCATGATCTTCCAATGGCTTTATTTCTGTGCAAATTATTATAAACAGAATAATATGTGAAAATATCTGGAAATGACTTAAGCGTTGCGAGACATGGTATTTTCATTCAAAAACATGAAATGGCAACCATTATGGTCTGAGCAACAGCCAGATACCCCTTAAATGCTATTCCGCGTAATGCGACTGGAGTGAAGTCTTCTGCTCTGTGGTCTGTGCCTGATGAATGGTTTCACGCTCGCCGATGCATACAACAATTTTCCTGGGTATATCAAGCACACGTGACGAAGCACTTTTAAAATATTCCCTGTTCAGTTGCGGCAAAATATGCGGAATTTCTACAATAAATATTTAAAAAAAAAAAGTATGCACCCACATTACCTGGACAAACATTGTCTTGGCATAGTCGAGATGTTTATACTTAGAAATTGAGTAAGCCTTCCATGTCTTAAACGTTTTTCCTCTTAATTAGTCAAGGAATAATGATGGCGCTAATTTTCCAATTAACGAAAGCTGAAGAACTTTTCCTCCGGCCAAACAAAAAAATCAATGACGTCAAAAGCATTTGCCAATGCTTTAAATATAGATCTCTTATCCGCATTTATTTATGCGTATGTTCCAAACCTCTGCATTAATCGCACTCTAATAATGAAATAATTCGGCAAAAATAGCTTCGATCGGGCTTATCGGTTAATCGGCTTATCAGCTGCGATTCAGACGGGTAATGAAAGTATGTATTGAATATCAATTTACAAGACATTACCAGGGCGTTGAGTGTTAAATTGAGGAATATGGGAATTAAATTGAAACGTTGTCTGGCATTGTGTTTGTTGGGGAGTAAAGTGCTTGAGCACCCGGAAATATTGATGACAAATAAGGGAAAAGCCAAAATGTCAAATTCCGATAATTTGTTAGCGAACTCTGCGAGCATTCCTCCAGCTCGTAAATGTCACAAATAAAAATACTTTACACAAATCAACAATATCAACTCTAATGTCGTCGCTGATTATGTTGATTATTATTACTATGCATGTGTACATATTTTATTTAAATAAATATAAATAACGAGCGTTCAATGTCAGGCAGATTGACTTAGGAATTGCATAAAAAACAAAATGAAAAAACTGTTGAAAATCGCATAGCGTGCAGAATATGAAGATACAAGCAACACGACGTGGCTAGAGCGGGGAGCGAGCAGGAGGATTGAGGGGCGCCAGCGTGCACTTGAGACCGCATAATTGAAATGGAAACGAATGAACAACTTTAACAGATATTAAACACAAATATGCCAAAAATATTTTATTGCTCGGCCACGGACTAAGCAGCTGACAACCGTTTGTTGCTGCCGCCAAATTCAAGCACATACCCTGTAGTAAGCGTCCGAGCAGAGCATGCTGAATGGATTACTGCTTGA
Organism: Drosophila rubida; assembly: GCA_035046165.1. NCBI lineage: Eukaryota > Metazoa > Arthropoda > Insecta > Diptera > Drosophilidae > Drosophila > Drosophila rubida. Next base: position 37,034,956 of record JAWNOF010000021.1, read on the forward strand.
TGTAAGATTACGAAAACCTGAAAAGAAGTTTAAGCAACCACGGGAGACAAATTAATAAACTGAAAACACCCAAATTAAATAGCAATTTAAACTAATTTGTATATACGAGTATTGTATTGTGCAAACAATAATCCAATTTATTTTTGTCTAAGAAAAGAGAATAAAATGCTTAGGTATCTGCTGGCCAGTAAACGTTGAGTGCTTGCATGTTTATTGTTTTTGTTGGGCATTGTTAAATTGTCGTTGTGAAAATGAACTAGAATTTAATTCAATTGAATTTGTGGTCACACTTCCACTTCCACTGACGAGTGCGATCAAAAGCCAATTCGATTTCGTCATAACTTGACGTGTGGTTCGGCAAAAGTCCCTGAACACCCATTTATTTGAGAAAAGGGAGTTCTGGTGTGGCTTCAAGTTCTGGGTATTGATGCGAATATCGCGTGCACATGACGGGCGCAACCTTGAAAACATATTGACGCCATTAGTCGCATTCGCTGTACTTCATGTTGTACTGGCTAATTGTGAATCAATTGAAATTGGAATTTCGCGAAAGGCGTGAAAAGTGTTTTGCATACCAAAGTGAAATTTCCGTGTAATGCTGCCAAAAGCCTTTATGATTTCTAAGAATTGCATTTTCTGCTGTCCGTGTTATTGGCCAGGCTGCTATTTGACCATATTTATTAGCCGAGTGGCCTTAATACAATTACGGCAAATTGCGGGAATGTCTTATCGGTATCGTATATTACATACTTACACCCAAAACGTATTTAGTTAGATAAACGATAAAGAGCCGCGTAAATAAACATTGTACGCCCATGGAATTGATTATCAACAACATCGGAAACTTTTAATGAGTTCAGCATGAGGTGTTAACATCTATTTTGCGTATTGCCCGATCCAATTCATTTGTGTCTCTATTTATTTTGTTTTTATTGTAGCCCGACGCATTGCGAATGTCGTAGACAAAAGCATTTGAGTTAACAACAAATATCGGCGCACAATCAACGAGTTTACAACCCGCCGTTAAAAACTCTACATATATATTTGCGAACTCTACTAGAAGTTCTGTGTATGTCTCGTTGGTGACACGTTATATCGTAACTTTTCTATCAGGTGTGCAATGGCAATGACCAACTTCTCAGACTTTTCCATTAAGGCCTTACCGAGGCAAGGTGATAGAGATGAGAGATTCCCTGTGAGACTGTTGCACGCTCACTCCCCAGCACGGCATACCCTGTGCAGCGTGCCATTAGTTGTATTGACAGATAAGTGGCGCAATTGAAGAATTTTTGTAGTTCACATAGTTTGTGCCAAACAAAAACAGATGACTGTTCTACAGAATTGCTTGCGGTGCTCCAAGAAGCTGGCTGCTGATGCAATCGATTGAAATGCCTAATCCCAAGGCGCTTCATGCGCTAGTATTGATTGCCTATGCTATAGCTGTCGATTAGCCGATATCACGACGCGCGGCATTCCACAATCTCAACACAATACAACGGCATAGACACAGACAGCATGACTTGGGCGGTGACGTGTGGACGTCTTGAAGTGGACAGCTTATTGGGCATTAACAAGAACAATGCAAGTTAATCAATCTAATTGATTACACTTGCCCTTGAACTACATTTTGTATCACAAACCATCTGATAGTTGATAAGGGATTTCGCTTCGCCCGAAACAATATTCTCGCCGAAAAGAGACTGAGTGAAAAAACCTGAATTCTATGAAATTTTGCTTAGACAGCAAGAGCAACTAGAATGGGGCTGGATACCTGGTTGGAGGTTTGTTGCTGTTTGCCCAGCAGTTTATAAATATTTTATCACATGACTTAAATACATTGGAATGCCGTACTCTGTACTCGGTGTCTGGCCATAGCCGGAATATCAATATCGTTCGGTGTGCGTGGAATTGGTAATAATAATCGGCCCGGTAAGTGCCTAAATAGTGTATAAGTGCCTGCTAATTGAATGCCTAATCATGCTGTCAAACCAATTAAATTGCCAATTCCAGCAGCCATCTGGCCAAAAAGTCCACTACCTATGATGTTCCCAATTCTATGGGACGCCAAGAAGCGTGCCAGCCAGTTGCTTTCCTATGGCCGAAACCATTCCATATATGACGTCTCAATTACGCTGTTGTTCAGCGTGACATCCACAACAACAACAATAACCACAACATTGTGGACGTGTTGTCATCAGCACTCAGATTAAAACAATTCAGTTGTTTGTACTTGAAGCCGAATTCAAGTTCAGCAGCTCTTTTGTCTACTGTGCACTATTATTAGACAAGCTTTGTCAAAGCTGACTCACTATATATGCGACGACATTTCGATAATTTCATTCATTCACAATCGTCACTCCCACTTAACTTTCTAGAGTAACTTGCGTTTCAATAAGTTGAAGGGTTTATTTCTCACTTGTCCCAGTAGCTAACGAATTTTGCGGTTTCCGGTCATATAGTCATCTTTAGGTAAATAAATAAAAAAACTGTCAAAAAATTAAATTTTGTGTGTACTTTCTTACTCATCCGAAAAGTGCAACTGTATACGCGATTAGACTGGAATGTCAGTTAATCATCGAACTGATTGTGGTTTCGATGAGCGAAATAAGTGTCAAAGAATGAGCAAATGTAAATGTACGAATACTCCCACTATACAAAGTGTCAGTTAATAGGGCATTATGTTTGGTTTTCTATTTCATCTCCGGTTTCTTATGTTTGCTTTGCGTTTGTTTATTTCCCTGTGCGTGTCCAAAAGAGCGATTTTCATATTTTGGCATTACTCGGACAGAAATCGGTCATAAAATTGCTGTTTAATGTCATGCAAATGGCGACACTGGGAATTAGCAATGTCGACGTCTAATGGCTTTATTTCGGACGCTTGATATGCTCCCCACTCCAAAGCAGTTATGGATATGAGCTTATGGATATGAGGGCTGGCTCTCGGTCTTGCAACTTGTTTTTAATTAGCTTTCTTAATGTGTCGGCTTATTTTTCTTCGGTTTCGTCCATTTCTTTTGGGGCCCCTTCTTTTATTTTTTGCCTTTCTGTTTTCTTGTTTATTTTCATTCACTCGCTGCTACATAAACACGATAAAGTTTATTTGTCTATTTGAATTCAGACGATGTTTACAAATCAAGTCAATGACGAAGCCATCCAGAAACTTTCAATTCAGTTAACGCATATTCGCGCATTCCTTATGACAGTTTCGTTCATTCTTAAACTCAGCTCCAAACTTAGCCGCTTCATATTTTTGGAGCATAAGAAAAGACCAGTTCCCCAGATAGATATTGCAGAAGCTGCGCAAATCATATTCGTTTATGGTTTCAATATGCAAATTCCTGCATTATGGGAATTATGTGAAAAACAGAAACGACTCACCACAAACGATGCCAAGTGAAATGACAGACCAAGAGACACAGATATAAAAGCGAGTATTACGTATCAGAAACAGATCGCATCGATATGCGTCAGCTGGACGCCCATTTTATTGTACGAATATTGTAAATTCATAGCGAAGCGCGAATCTCGGGAAGTGCAAATTGAAATTAACAAGGTATTTAATTCAATTTCGCACACTTTTGGCACAACCGATGAATAAACTTTCTTATACGCATGACACACAAACAAACACACAACATACGTATCTACAATGAATCTATTGTTTGATTTGCTTCGTGTAACCTTGAACTTAAATTGAGTGCAATTAAGTGCGTATGTATGTACATTTGTACGCGCTCCGTGCTGTTTTACTATATATCAATTTCGTTTGATAATACCTAAATACAAACAAGCAAACAAACATTCCAAATATTCGTAAATTAAGTGCGCACAAAAAAGCTCACGCCTTTGCCCCAACCAAAGGTCTCGGCAAACAATTTAAGGAATTTTACCAAAAACAAAAAAAAAACTTTATGTCCGTATTACATATCTCAGGTTAGCATCTCTTCGACCAGACGTGCTACTAACGAGGAACATGCGCCTCGGAGTATGTGTGCATGTTAAAAGGAATTGCCATATAAAGAAATTAGCATTGTGCATTGGCACTGCTAACAGCAGCCGTTACCTTTTACAGCGATAGCGAACGCTCTTTCTCAGCACAATAACAGAGATAGCCGACACTGTTAACTGAATGCGCTGGTATGCGTGATCATGTTCGCTCGCTCTCTTGTTCAAGCCGCCACCTACACACTGCTGTAAATGTGAAGCGGCCGCAACAGTGGTGTTTAACAGCGAGAGCACGATTGCGCTCTCTTCGGCTGCCACCTACACACATGCACATACAGGCATGTAAGCGTTAATAACAACAGTAGCAATAGAAGCCTTAACAGCGGCGTCGGCTTTGGTTTGATGGTGGCCAAAAACTTTTGTTGAATTCAGTCAACGGCTGGCCGCGATCGCGAAACAACGTGCTAAGAATATTTTGTGATTGGCTAAGAACTTATTGGTTTTAAAGTGTTCAACTCCTATATTATACACTCGTACACCTCCGATAATTGTGCAAGCTCATAAATGTTAGTATGTTCATAAAATTTATTGCAACGCTTAACGGTGTCAAATTCGAAGTATTAACAATAAAGCAATTAATAAAATCAATAATAATTGTTATCATAAATTTGACAAATATAAACACATTACTTTGTGCAAATGTGGAAACAGTGAATTAATATTTTGAAATTTCAAATTCGAATTCTCTAACTTTTAATTGCATATTAATCAGCATTTTAATTAGTTACTCAATTATTCAAATGTGTTATTAAAGAGAATTAATCAAGAACAAATTGCAGGCGAATTCAATTTAGCAAAGTGAATTTATATTTTCGCATTTCAAACAACTTGAATTTTCTGGTCTTTGTGTATTTATCACAATATTAATTAGGAAGTTATTCAAATGTGTTGTAGAAAATATTCATCATGAACTAAATGCAATCAAGTTGGCTTGGCGACAACTAAAAGCATTTGAAATTGATGAGAATGGAATTAGTCAAGAGCATGATTGGGGGCAGTTATAAAATGAAAAATATTTCAATTTGGCGCCAGTTTTGAATTTGCATTCATCAGTTACATCAATTAGCGCATTTGGGAGTACGAGCCAGCTCATTAATATTTTCCAATTAATTAGCGAATCAAACTTTCAAATAAATTAGCACAAAATTATAAACGGGTTCAGCTTGGACAGCAACAACAAAATTGGAAACGCAAGCAATGCGGATAAAGAGTTGCGAACCTTAGACAAATGTTTGAAGACCCCGCATGATTCAGATGCTATTTATGAATCGATTCTATAATTGAATACATTTCGATGTAGCACTCAATAAAAAATAATCACTTTATAAGAATAAAACGTTGCGCTTGTAGCGAATCCAAGCCGCACACACACAAAAACTCTCAAAACTCGAAGGCGAAACTGGAAAAATCTATTTGCCATTTGCATTTAAATAAATAATAAACCTTCTTTATTATTATTATTCTCAACGATTTTATTTTGTGTGTTTGGCTTTATATTTTGATAAACGCGCATTCTGAAAGTCAAACAAGTTTAATGCTCTGTCATAACTCTCGCAAGTTCAAGTCCAAGTCCGGAACCCAAAGAAAAGGGGCGCTTCTACTTGGCTTAATGCCTTTTTTTTATTTTTATTTTTGCAGTCTTGGCGTAAATTTGAATTCAGTGCTGAATCGAACCGAAGCCCAACACTTTCGTGTTTAAAATGGTTTTTATAGTTGACGTCATCAGAATTTTTAAAAGTTTACTGTTATATGATTGCTGGCGTTTCGGGCGCTGTTTATTGTTATTGTGTGGATTCGCATACCCAATGGGGTATATATTAATTTACTGACTGGCCAGGTAGTTCATTCAGGCCTTTAAAAAGCGATTGCTTTCCAATTGATTTGAAAATTGAGCGTAATTGAAATGAATAGTGAAATTTTTTGCCAACTCGCTGCTACGTATTCAGTATCCAGTTGCTCATCACCCTTGATCTAAACTCTGCATTTGATTCATGAATGCCTGCGCTGAATTTTTGATGAGCATGACATTTTTGAAAAAGGGCTATGGCGATCGTGTTGTTGTGCGTGCTTTCAGAATTTGTCGTGTGATCGATGTCTGCGCCTCTGGTTTCAGCTCCAGATATTAATTATCCGCTGGAGCAACAAAATATGCTACGCAGCAGCAGCGCAAAATTAGGAAGCTAACAAAACGAGTTTGTTGTTTGCTCTGCGATTTAATAAAGTAGCAAACTTTGGCATGCATAATTGAAATTCATTGGCGACTTAATTAGGGTTTGCTGTTGCACGGGGCGTATGCGTAATACGCCTGCCTGATAGGCAAACTGATTTGCAAATTTTAGATTTTTTGTACAAATTGCACGGCCTTATCTAATCGCAGCATCGCATTTTTAGAGCCATGAGCTCACAAAATGCAAAACAGTTTGACGATAAGATAAAGCTATTGCGAATAGATAGAGTAAACACGCAATAAATTAAACTGTTCCCTTTTCTTGCGCATTCTTTCAGTTGTTGCATTTTTCAGTTGGTTACTTGTGAATCGAAGTCATGGCTGTCAAGTGCGCCTTGCTGGCGCTGTCGCTGCTGCTGCTGCTCCTGGCCGTGGCCACTGCCTATGATCACACACTGAAGCTAGACTTCCCAGGTCCCTATTGTGCGCGGCAGAACACATGCTGCAAGGATCGGCGCGACGGCTGCTCGCTGCCCATCTCAAGTGAGTGTCTTTAAAGCGTTCGACTCAATTTGACTGCGACTAATCTCTGTCTAACGCTGTATAGCTACACTTTGCTACTGCGATGAGTTCTGCGACCGTGATGACTCCGGCGACTGCTGTCCCGACTATCGCTCCTTCTGCTTCAACGAGCCCGACCCGGTGCTGAGCTGCCTGCACAACGGCATTTACTTCCACAAGTACAACACCACGTGGGACAACTGCAACGAGTGTCGTTGCCTCGACGGTGGTCGTGTTCAGTGCGACACTGATCTCTGTCTGACCGACGACGAGCTCGTCCACAGCGTCAACTCCATCCACGAGCTGGGCTGGTCGGCGCGCAAATACGACGAGTGGTGGGGCCACAAGTACAGCGAAGGCCTGCGCCTGCGTCTCGGCACCAAGGAGCCCACCTATCGCGTCAAGGCCATGACGCGTCTGTCCAATCCCACCAACGATTTGCCGCGCCAATTCAACGCCGTCGAGAAGTGGTCCAGGTACATCTCAGACGTGCCAGACCAGGGCTGGTGCGGCTCCTCTTGGGTGCTGTCCACCACTTCGGTGGCATCCGACCGCTTCGCCATCCAGAGTCAGGGCAAGGAGATCGTTCAACTCTCGCCGCAGAACATTTTGTCGTGCACACGCCGCCAGCAGGGCTGTGAGGGCGGCCATCTGGACGCTGCCTGGCGCTATCTGCACAAGAAGGGCGTCGTCGATGAGAAGTGTTATCCCTACACGCAGCAGAGAAGCAGCTGCAAGATTCGCCACAACAGCCGCTCTCTGAAGGCCAACGGCTGCCAGGCCACACCGGGCGTGAGTCGCGACAACTTCTACACCGTCGGCCCCGCCTACAGTCTGAGTCACGAGGCCGACATCATGGCCGAAATCTACCACTCGGGACCCGTGCAGGCCACCATGCGCATCTACAGGGACTTCTTCTCGTACTCTGGTGGCGTCTACCGCCAGACAGCCGCCAATCGTGGTGCGCCCACTGGCTTCCACTCTGTGAAGCTTGTGGGCTGGGGCCAGGAGCACGATGGCGTCAAGTACTGGGTAAGCTGAGCGTCGTCCACCAAGTTGCGGCTATCACTTAACGCTATTCTTTGCATTGCAGATCGCGGCCAATTCGTGGGGACCGTGGTGGGGCGAACACGGCTATTTCCGCATCCAACGCGGCAGCAATGAGTGCGGCATCGAGGAGTACGTGCTGGCCTCCTGGCCGGATGTGTACAACTATTTCAACACAAAGTCGGCATAAGTTGGACCGAATCGAGCGAGAATCAAGCTCACGTAATCTCTCGAGCATTGCAGTGACGAACAATTTTTATCTCATGTTTCAAAATTTTCCATTTTGCTCCGGCACTGAAAGTGAATTAGGCGCTTCTAATTGTAAATTTATGCTAGAACTTAGGTACTAATAAATAAAAAAAATGATTAGCTTTAAGTCGCGCTGACACGACGCAAGCAAGCATTGTTAGCCCAAGCTGCCCAGCTCCTCCCCAATCGCCATGCACCAAAAACCAGCCCCTTTATACACAATTGTATCTAAAAGAACTAATTTATGTAACTGCTGAAATCGTAACACTATACTGCCACCTTAACTACCACACCACCGTCCTTCAGCTCCAAATCTAATACACCGCCAACTTATCTCACATACGAACAACTGCCACAATAAATCGACAAAATAGCATACGAATTCTTCTAGTGATCCCAGGTACGGTTGGAGATGACTTGTGTAGGAATCGAGTAGGGTTTACTTTACTTATATGTTATGTATTGACGAATTACACCGCATATGCTTATCTTACTCATGTATTGTATTGTAAATTAAAGTTAACTGATTCATAAACCGATATAGCGTGTTCGGCTTATAATGTATGTATATTTTAAATAAAGGAAATGAACTTCATGTTAATCACTATGTTAACGCTTTCTTTATACACATTCTAAAAACAATTTGATCTTATCTTTATTTATCCACAATCAAAACCGTTGGAATTGCATATATATATGATGGTTAATTCATATTGGTATGTATCATAATAGTTATTTCATTTAAGGGTTTTTTATTTTTTCAATTTGTTTAACAATATTTCACATGTGTGTTTTGTTTTGCAGCGGATTAATGGATACAATAAAATAAAATACAATTTTTGTTGGTGTTCTTGAGGACAATTACTTGTAATTATTAACTAAATACGAGAATATATATATATATTAGGGAGGAAAAATCATCGAGAATGTTGATACTTTGCACTTAGAATTATATAATCAAAACCGAATTGGAAATCAAAACGTCATAAGCACTTTATCGGTAGTCCTTGCTCCACTACCCCAAACAAATCTACAATTTATCATGGAATTTCGTTTCTTGAAGAAAACACGGTTTACACAATTTTTTGTTTGTCGTTTGATCGAATCGCAATGCTCGGTCGCGTGGTTCTGCATTGTTCTAATTTGTCCAGCCTTTTGAAGAGTGGGTTAACTATCTGTTGACTGATAAGTAGCGTTACAAAAATATGCATGATCAAGGGGGCGTGTTCTTTCGCTAAATGAGGAGAGCTGTGTCTAATGGTTACAATATCGAGACAACTGCTGCAACTAATTGAGTGTGATGCCGGCAAAGGAGACTTCCAGTGTCGTATCATTCGACTCCATTCGGCTGCGTAAATGCGCCAATGTATTCTTATAATGACTCTCGATCTGTTTGGTTTCCTCGCTTGGCTCCAGATTCGGCAGCTCCTCGTTCACCTTGGCAATAAGCTGTGAAATTAAACAAAGTGTTAAAAAGTGCAATTCGCTTTTCAAACTGGCTTGCGCGAAGGTGCTACCTGATTCAGCATGGCCACTGTGATGAGTGAGTTGCCCCGTTCAAAGTAGAAGAGATAGTGATTCAACAGCTCCACGTACAGCTGTACTTGCACCCCTGTGTCCAGACACTGAGACGCAATGCGTGCGCCCTTCTTCAGGCAATCCAGCGTACGTTTCTCATCGCGCATTTCCTCACCATTTTGCCTAGAAGGAAGTAATAATTTGTGTTAGCAAGCAGTGTATTTAAGAGCACTCTTGATGCACTTACTTGCCACTCCAGAAGAGCGCAGCACACGCCACAACACCGCGACACTGATCGGGCTTCTTCAGCAGCTTGGACGCAGCCAGAGCGCAGTTCGTGCGAAGCGGCTCTGCGTTCTCCTCACCGAAGCAGGACATTTGCTCGAATGTGGACATTATGAGTGTGATAGCCGCCAGTTGTGCCTTCGAATCGGAAATCTCATCCTCATACAGCGAGAACGCTTGCGTCATGAACTCATACGCGACAGTTTCGTGATTTGTGTAGCGTATCTCTCCAATCACAAGCGCGCCTTGCAGATATAAGCGTAGCGCCAAATCAGGTAGATCTGCTTTGGCCAATGCGCTGATAGTGCTGTGGCAATACTGCACAATCTTCTGACACTTTTTGTCCCAGTTCTCATCCTGCTCAGCAATGGCTTTGTATTTAAATGCCAGCTGATAGGCGGCGAAAACAAGCGGCGGCAGTACATGCTTCAATCGATGCCCTCCGCCATTGCCCAAGTGTTTGCGAGCTGTTTGCAGCATTTTGTATTGCATGTCCGGCTCATCTGACTTCAGCAGATGTATAAAACTGTAATCCAAATACATATGAAGAGGTTACCAATGTATTAACGATTACAATTGCAACTTACCGCGCCACAACGCCCTGCTCCTCGGCAAACTCTTCTGCGTCTGCACTATTACTAGTAGCTGCCGTGCTTGAGTCATCATCCTTGATCAACGGCGTTATAATCGTCAATAAACTATCCGCTTGCTCTGCCGTGGGCACCTGTGTCTCATTCTCTAGAATATTCATGACCATGTACAGAGCCAGTGATTTGCGCGATGTGTAATCGAACTTTTCCAGTAGCGGACAAAAGTTAAGCAGTTGTATGATAGTCAGCGCATTGTTGTAGAAATCTATGCAGATTCGCAGCAGACGAGACAGTTCCTGATTGACCGACAGCAAATGCGAGATGCTACAAAAGACAAATGGGATTAGTTAAGGTGTACAAAAATAAGCGATTCACAATGCCAATACTTGTTCATGTTCATGCGATCGAGTATTTGTGCAGTTGTGCCCAGCACTTTGTCCACATAATCGACGCGATCGGGATACACTTTCTGCGCCAGACTGAGTAAGGCCACTTGCAGTGAGATGGTGTCCTCCAGCGGCATATCCGTGCGCGTCTGCACAATGTTTGCCACCTGCACGCTGAATACCTCGAACAGCTCCACTTCGGCGGGTATGATGGCATCAATGGCATTGCCGCTGGTCTGAAACGTTTTGTTGAATTAGCATTACTTTGACAAGGTATGAAAATTGACGCACTCACCTTGCCACTGCGCTGATTGTAGGCAGCCAGGCGTTCAATCAGTGATATAATAATGTTCTTAACATTTACTCCCGTCTCCAATTGGGCGCAGGACTTTAGGAACGGATCAAGCGTCTGCAGATGAAACTCGTCGGGAAATACCTGTATTATGCACTCCATCAGATACTCCTGAGCGATGGCATCCCGACAGCTGACCACCTGCTCCAGTATGCCCGGCAATATCAGACGCTTGTACGTCTCCAGTGTGGCGGACTCCAATTGCGACAATCGCACCAGATTGGTGCCCACCAATATTTTCAGTTCCTCGCGCTCTTTCTCGCGACGCGTCTTCTCACTGGAGTGGCCCTGATGCTGCATGCGCACCCACAGCTTATTCATCTCGGCGAAATTTGTGAGCACAAAATCGATGGCATCGTACACATTGCCCTCATGCTCGTTTTCGGCAACCAGAACGTCAGGCAGAATATTGCGAGTGCATTGAAGCAGATAATTGCGCAGGAATAGGCCGCGTAGTGGATGCTGGACACCGCGACACATTTCCACCAGATCCTTTAGAATACTGCGCTTCAACGTGGAGTCGTTCTTTATGTACACAATGCCCACTGTGATCAGCAGATAGAGACGTGGCGCTATCGTATGCGAGTATTGCACCAGCTCATACAAATCCGTCTCCTTGTGATTCTTCTCGCTTAGGTACAATTCCAGGTGGCACAGCTCATTGGTAACGGCCATGTCTAAGTGGTACAACAATGTAATAATTATTAAGAAGTCTGGTTAGTTCGATGATTCAGCCATTTACTCACACAACTCGTAGTAGCTTTTGGGTGATAGCATCGAAGTGCGCAGCTCGCTCAGCATAGTGCTGGCACATTTGAGGGCGTCCAGCATGCGTTCCTTGTCCAAAAAGTGGTTCATTTGGAATGCCTGTTTGCGTGCCGCACCGACCGCCTCGGCGAGCAGCTTCTCCTGATCGTCCAAACCGTTCGGCATCGTCTGGAACGAAACATAGCATACAGTGTTGGGTACAGTGGGCCAGGCATTGTTGCTACTACGCCGATACATTTGAATGGACGTGAATGAATAATGATGACAACAACGACAACAACTCGATTTACGTATGTATTAAGAGAACACACATACACAGTAAGAGAGAAACATATAACACTTAATACGGAGAACATGAGATGAGAGATAAGCGCCAGCAGCTTATTTGATTGCATTCGAAAGTTGTTGAATTTTGAAGCGTTTCACTGGAAGTGCTTAAGCAATGATAACACAACAACAAACGACAACGAGCTGGAAGTGAATTCGCCAAATTGCCGACTGCGCCCCGACCCCAATTTGAAAAAGATAGCAGGAAATGAAGTAAAATACATAGTAGGTTATTAGATAGTGAATCGAGGGGTGGACAGTCGAGTGTGATGTATTTGTTAATTTGCGGTGCCAGTGCGTGGCGCGTGGCGTATTTACCCTGGTTTGGCCACCGTTGGTCGCTTGACCGCTGTACGAGGACGAGCTCCAGGGATACATGCTGAGTGTCTTGGATGGTGGTGTGGTTTGGTTTGGTTGAGGTGGTGGTATATGGCTTAAAGTGGACTCCCGTTTTGGCTTTTCTTTATGTTTGTGGTGACCCGTAGTTTGCAAGTTGCACTAAATTGCCGCTAGCAAAGTGGGCGGCCGAGGGCGCAGTCAGCGTTTTTTCTCTTTTCTTTTTGCCTTTTCTCTTTTCGCGTGAACTTTATGATATGTCACTTTTGCATACGTTGCAATCTCGGTTTCCGGTAGCGGGCGATTACGGTTCGGTTTGGGGAGCACTTACCATTACAGCAACGTTGAGTGGGCGGAGCAAGGATGCAAAAATTGTCTTAAATCAGTAATCTTTTTTTCTCAATAGTTTTGTTCTAGTGATGGACAACTGCCGATAGCACCATCGAAGTATCGATGCTTTTGAAATTGCTGAGGCATCGATTACACACATCGATGTTTCTTTGAAGAATTTTATATTTATTATTAAAATAATTATAATTTATATGAGATTAGGGCTCTTATGTTCTGATTTCTTTAAACTATAATTATTATTATTTAAATTTCCTAGGGATGCATACGCAACGAAAGCAGGGCTGGCACAAATACTTCATTTAATTTATTTTACAGTTTGATGTTGACTGAGTAAGGCGCCTATTTCGAAGCCAGTGCATCTTTGTTCATACATATAATAAAGTCACAACAGGAAGCGCCTATTTTTGCTGCCTTTTTCGCAGTTCCTTGCACATAGCGTCTTCACTGCAGGTCTCAGATATATTTGGTTTATTTTGAGCCGCTTTCTCGGCCGCCTCACGATCCAACTTAGCGACACCATCGCGAACAACCTTTTCGATGTCATTCAAAAGGCCCGAGGCACCAAATCGAAAGCGTTCTCGTGTTAACCATCGACTGCCGAGCGTTTCATTAACGAGCGTCATCCAGGCAATTGCATCACGCACTGTGCGTATTCCTCCAGCTGGTTTGATACCAACAATTTGACAAGTGCGTCGCTTAAACTCCTGAATCGCAAATATCATGACAAGGCCAACAGAAAGCGTGGCGTTCACCACTTCCATGCCGGTGGATGTCTTAAGGAAGTCAGTGCCCGCCATCATGCAGACCATGGCTGCCTTGTAGACCTTTATTACCAGAGATTAACTTTAAAGAGTCAACCGTTTACGCACAGCAGACTACTCACGTTCTCCATTGTGCCAAGTTCTCCAACGGCTAGAATGGTTTTCAACAATGCGTGTTCGCCGCAGGCACTGCGCATCAGCACAATCTCGTTATAGAGCGTTTTCCAATCTCCAATGAGCGCCAGTTGCCGATTAATGACCACATCGATCTCTGTGGCACCCGCTAGAATCGCATGACTAATTTCTTGTAATCGTGTCTGCAGTCCATATTGGCCAGTTGGAAATCCCGTGGTCACCGCGGTGATAGCAACGCTTTCGAGCTGATTCAACTGTGAAATGGTAAGGTATGCATCTTTGACACGCGCCGGATAGACACAGACAGAGGCACAGTGAATGTCCTGGAGCAACGTGCGCTCAAAATATTTGTCGAAGAACTGCGGCTCAAAAGGATAACAGGCGCGCACGCAAAGACGTCGCACATTGGCACGAGTATCGTCGCCAGCGAGTGTCGTCAAATCCGTCAGCATGAGAGCTCTCAAGGCCCAAGCGATCTCGTTCACCCCAGAGACCAAGCAGCGCTTGGATATGCTTAAGGCTATCTCTTCCACCTGCCGCAGTGATATGTGCACTGTGAGTAGCGCAGGATCTGCAAGAATAAGGTTAAGATTTCAAAGATATGTGCAGGTTGGTTCTGCCTACCAAAAGGCAGTGTCTTGTTCACAATCAATGTCTTGAAATCCATATTAAATTTTACCAAATTCTTACTTAAAATGAAAGTACAACTAATATCAATAGATAATTTATGTGTTTGCCTTCAAATACTCGGCAAGTTTGCTGTGTTTGTGTAAATGCGACACAAATGTTTCTCTGATAACGATTTGCATAATATTGTTGACTATGCAATCGACTATGTCGGCAGATAAGAGCTAATTTAATTATTATCACACGTAATATAAAAATACCAGACGTGTTTCGTAAATTTGTGACTGGGAATTTAATTGTGCTAATAACATTATTGCTTTTAAGTGGTCTAGGTACTGATCTACAGATTGATCATCGATGTTTCGCCCATTGTTCCCAATATTCGCTCGTCTGCATTTCATACAATCTCGATATCGTGCGTTCAAAGGCAAACAGTTCTTCCTCTCCAGTAAATACGCTTGAACCATGACCAATTTTCAGGTCATCCATCAGCACACGGTCTGAATCCGATATCGACGATGAATCACCCACATGAAACAGATTATCCAGCGGTTCGTCTGCTGAAATGACAACACGCACCCTATTGTCGTACAGTGTGTCAATTAGTGTAATGAATCGTCGCATCTGCGACTTTACTTCCAAATTTAGTTGAGGAACATCGCGTATGAGTACCGTGTGAAAGAACTGTGCAATTTGCAGATAGTCGCTGCCTGCCAGTGGCTGTAACAAATGTGATGTTTAGTAAATGTCTAAATGCTTGTTTAGAATACTCACTCGGTCGCATAGTTCATCGAAGGTGCTATCCAAGATCTGGCCGCAAGTGCGTTGAAACTTTAGATCGCGTCCCAAGTGAGTGACTGTGCGGGGTCGAATGATGTCATTCTCGTCGGCACACAAGATTTTAAACATGCGGTTCATTTCTGCATCGGCATCTGACTGACCTATCACAAAATAGTTGGTGTCACCCGATTTCGCGATGCGGCGATAGTCAATGGAGTCCAGCTTGGACAGTTTACAGCGATTCTGCAGCAAATCAATGAATGGCAGAAAGTTGGTGCGTTGCAAGCCATTTTTGTATAGATCGTCGGGATGGCGATTGCTGGTGGCCACAACGACAACGCCGCGCCTGAAGAGATGGGTGAAGAGTCGCTTAAGTATCATTGCGTCCGCAATATCGGTCACTTGGAATTCATCGAAGCAGATGAGCCACGACTTGCGCGCTATGTTATCGGCTACGGGCTTTGTTGGATCGAATGGTGCGGGTTTCTCAGAGTTGAAGGCGCGATCCACGGGTCCCTGACGCTCCTTGGCATCGTGTATCTGAGCATGAACGTCCGTCATGAAGGCTGTGAAGTGCACGCGCCGCTTGTGATTGATCTGTGTATAGTGGAATTGTTGTAGGTAATTGTGATTGAGGTTGATTGGGACTTACACACCTCGCAGCAATCGTAGAACAGATCCATGAGTGTGGTTTTGCCCACACCCACGCTACCGTAGACATACAGGCCTTGAGGTGCATGACTGCCAGCATTCAAGTCATCGTCAGCATCTTCCTCAGTGGATTTGCCGCCAAGAAATCGGCTAAAAAATCCATCACTGGAATTTGATTGCTTGCTTGGCTGATAGCCTTTGATGCGCTTGTAGAGCTTTTCAAGCTGCTGCATTGTGCCCTTCTGTTTGTCATCAGCTATTAATTGCCCCGACCTAACACGCTTGTCGTACTCAGCCATTGGGCACAAGTTACGAAATTGATGGACTGCTGATGCAGACAATTGAACTTGGAGCAGGAATTTTGCTTGATTATGTATTGTGCCGCGCATTGCTGCGCCCACTTGGTAGGAAAACATTGTGCGGCCTAAATATCACACGGTACCTGGATACTAAAAGAATATTGCTAGTCAACTAAACATGTTACATAAAGCACACAAGCATTTCCGCGTAGTCAAAACGGTGACCGCGAATTTCGCACGTTGGCATTGGCCGAGAATTTCTACAACTGCTGGCCAAAATAAAAATTAACATTCACATCGAATGAACAGCTGTTGTTTGTTTCGCCATTCGCACGAGTCGAACAGCTGTTGTGGCTGATGTGTTCAAATGAACATCGCAGTTCCAGTTCATTTGAGCTGTCAGTTTAACGTTTAGTGCTTTTGAAATAAAACAACAGCAATTGATTTAAATTGAAAGTTTACACATTTATTATACACTCATTACACATATAGTTTTTGTAATAGTAAATGGAGTATATTCGTCTTTCTCTGTCTTTAACATGCCATGCCGCTGATACCACACGACACACTAATTATGGCTGACTTTTGCGATTCTACATAGCTTTATACAATCAATTTACTGACCAATTGGCTTCTGGATATCTTGGCCCATGACAGTCCACGGCTCGAATTCATTTTGGTATATATATTTTAAATTTATAAATTTATTGTTGGTATGTTATTGGTTTTTTTAAGTGGACAAAAAAATACATCTAAATATTTTTACTAATAAATTCATAGACAACTTATATATTATTGCACATCTTGCCGGATCATTTCAATTTGCAAATATTACATTTTTGTTGTTTCATATGATACTCGTAGTTTAAAGAGAATTGGACGCTGCCAATTGGTTTGTATTATTAATCTTTTTAAATTCCATTGTGCTGCATTAGTTTTGATATACATACATACATATACACACCTATAGAATTGTAGCAAATGTAACATTTAAATGTTTATGCATTTATGTACCTACAGATATTAATTGTGACATTGATAATTTTAAAATTGTTGTGCAGGACAATTCAAAATCTGATACAGACGGTCCATGGTACCAACATGAGTATCTAAATTTTGTTTTATTTGGTAGTTTTTGGTTTCCGATACTTCGTGTAAATCGCATTTAAAAACTAATGTTAAACACTTTCCGATTCCCCCGACTGGAGATAACTTATATTGTGTGGTAGCTCTATTTAATTTTCGAAATGGTCCCGACTAACGTGAGAAACCTATAATGAGTGCCAATGCTGTGCACATGGTTTCTGCGACAAAAATAATTTGTTTTGCATCCGTCAAAAGTTAGCGAATTACTTAACAGCTACATTATGCAAATCGAATTTGAAAAATACATATATATTTTGTTTATAATTATGTTTGTTTGGTTTTTCTTTTCTTTAGATTCATTGTTGAACATTGAGTATTGAAGTATCAATTTGAACAATACGAATATTAGTGATTTTAAAATGCAATTTAATTAGCATTAATTTCATAATTATAATTAATAATAAATAATATTCGGCAAACATTGGCCAAACATTCTAAAAATCAGTACAATTTATTCATATCTCATTTCGGGTTAATTAAAAATTACAAAAATTATTGCTTTTGATTTGGTTTGCGTAATTTTACTCCTCAGTAATTTAATTATATAGTAATTAACTCTTCAAGCCCTGTAAACTGAGTGACATATATAACTATGGATAGCTCTGAAATATGGTCGAATTAATAAAAACTATGAATATTGTTTTAAATGCATTACGATTGATTCAACATAAAATGAAACACAGTGGGAAATTAAATTAAAAGTATATTTTATATTTGATGAATAAACTTCAATATGTACAAAAGTTTCGGTCTATACAAATAATATTTAAAGTACTAGATAATAGGTAAAAATAAATGATACATATATACAATACAGTGTCCATAATACAGCTATGAGTTATGAGTCTATTTGTAGCTTGTACGTTTTAAAACTTAGGCGAATCGACATTCTTTTGTTTTTTTGCTTTAGTTTGGGAGCTTTTTACACTATCGTCTATGTAAATAATCCTTGGGATTTTGTATGCACCGAATTTTGGGGTAACCAAAAATCTAAATAGGTAAAAACTGAAATTTCCCTCCACCTAATCCTCCCCCAGCCCATTCCCATTGCCCCCCTCAATTTCTGCCCATGCTCAGTCGTTGTGTGCGAGTGTTTGGTGGCTCCCTTAGAGCACGTGCAGATTCTCGCAACTCTTCGATTTGGAATCGCGCGTCCAGACACGTCCGAGCAGCCCCTTGACCTTCAGGCTGGTCGAGGTGCGCGAGCCGCGATATTTACGTGGACTGCAGAGAAAGAAGAGAAAGAAAAACGAGGCGAAACACGGGAAAAGTTTGCGTTGTAATTAACTGCAGGATGTGATGGATGCACAACAGCGACACTCACCTGCTGTGCGCACTGCCCGGCGGCGTGCCAGCCCCATCTCCCAGCGCTGCTCCAAGCGGACCCAGCGGCGTGTTGGCATTGAGGCAGCCGGCGCTGAGCGGTGAGCAGGCTCGTCGCTTCGACTTGCGAATGGAACGCTTGCGAAATAGATCCCTATGCGGAGTGGAAAGACAATTACAGCAACGTTCATATGAATCCACATTGAGATTGCTTACCTCGACTTTTCTGGATTCTCGAGCTTGAGGCGTATCTGGGACAGCAGACCGACGAGCAGTTCGTCCACATTGTGATTGATGCCCACCGACGTCTCAATGAATTTGCAATCATACGCTGTGGCCATGGCCTTACCCTCTGCAAAACAAACACAACAATAAACAAGGTGGAAATTTTTAGTGTCATGATGAATCTCGGTTATGCGGCAAGTTAATCAAATCAAATTGCGTCGCTTAGTTAAACTCTTAGGTGGGTAATAAAAACCAAACTTGGACAATTTATATCTAAACACGTTGCCCATTAACCTATGCTCCTCGCCCGCTCTCTCCAATTCGCTCTCCACCCAGCGAGTTCCAGGAGGACTTCAGACCTCCGTGCTGCCTTTCCTGTCAGCTCTCTAGATTTCGTCACGTTTCCTGCGCCTGCTGTCGTTAAATCTGAAGCTATGAGTACAATAAGTGGCCAAGTGTGTGTGAGTGTGAGTGTGTTGTGTATTTTTAGGCCCTGTTCGCTTTTATGACACCCCACACACACATACGCATAATGTACATAAATATATATACATTTTTATTAACGATGTGCGAAGAAGTTGGCGTCATTTTATTAGATTTTGATAGGATGTTCTCATCTCCCCTAAACGTCGCTAGCGTATTATGTTGCTTTTATTAAACATCCAGATGGTTGCAGCAATTTTAAAGCTCAACTAGATGCGAGATATTTGCTAATTTCCGCCCGCTGTCGCCCTTCCCGAGGGTGAGCTTAGCAAAAGTCAGTTGGGTTCGGGTTCTCCGACCGTCGTCGCTTAATTAAAAGCAAACAAAACACATAAACAATGGAAACTGCTTGGCAGCCAACTGGCCATTGCAAAACTGCATTTCAACAGCTTCAACAAAAGCCATATACTATATATGCTTTAGAGAAATACACATATAAATATATATATACATATACATGAATGTTTCATTTTCCATTTCATTTTTTTAATATTAAATACTGTGGGAGGTTTGCGGCGCAGCTCGGGTCGCGTTAGGCCGTACACAGCTATAAATATTTTATGAAATTAAGGTCCCAGCACTTCCCCTCGACAGTCGCCTTTGCATTGACAACAATAGCAATGAGCTTATTTGAACGTAAGCCGCAGGAATGAAATGTAATCAATTTTGCGCTTAAACAATTTCCCGAGCATCAAGCAAACGCACTTGTTGCCGCCTCCCCTCCACCACTTGGGGGCCGCTTCCGCATTTTGTCGCATGACCTAAATTTGCAGATTTCTTTTGTTGACGCAGACACTTCCGTAAGCGGCCATTAAAGACAAATGTAATTTGTGAAAATATTGAGTATCTTAGATGAAAGCCATGCCCGCCGGATAGGCTATACATACTATAAAGAACATGCCAACCGTGTACAAATCTGTTGGCCATTTAAATGCATGCAAGAATACCGAACATTATTCGAAGCCGACATACCCTGTAACTCAATATGCTGTTAAATTCGAACAGCTGCTGCGTCACTTCTGTCAAGTTAGCAATTCTGTAGCTCAGCACTTTCTATGTTAATGGCAGCAACCGCATAAATTCCACGCTCATATCTCTGCAGCTGGCCATGTTATGCTAATAGCATTTGAATACACTCAGGTCACATCTGTTATATGTAATCTGTTCCATTGCTTACTCCTAAATCCAGTTACAATATCAGTAAGCTTCTGAGGGGTATTTTAAGTGGATGTACTTGAAAATACATAAAAGGCAACGAGCAGCGAGCAGCAAGCATGACAGGCGAGTGACCTTCAATTGCTTTAGATTTAACGACAGCTCGTAGCGCTCCATCTTTATATTTATATGTACATGTCTCTATATTGGTATATATATACTACCTATATTGATAACATAACTGTATGTGTTATGTTTATGTGTGCTGGGCGTACCGCCAATCAACTTCCGCTTGATCAATTTTCATTGAAAAACCAAAATTAAAGCGACTGCAGCTGTCTGTGGTCGCTTTTATGCTGTCCTTTGCAGGAGCACCCACCTAGCCAAACTGTGGAGAGATAAACGCTCTCGTTTTATGTAGCTATTTTTATAGATTTAAGAGTGTGTGTCAGAGAGAGAAAGAGCGAGTGTGGGTGGGCAGAAAAGAATCCAATCGAGCGCATTTTGAAGTGTTAATGAAAACGCTGAAATCGTTTAGTGATGTGCATGTGACTCTCATTTATTTACCTTCGGATGTAACGAGTCGACTCCTGGCCAGGTCCGCTTTGTTCGATACTAGTATGACGGCTTTCTGTGCGATGTTCTGATTGGTCCATAACACCTGAAGCACCTGCTCGGCAATGCTAAAGCTGCTGCGGTCCGCGGCAGAGTAGATGACGCAGTAACCATGTGGATCATAGTTGGTCAAACATTCATTCGGCTGTGAAAGCACAGAAAAAAAACAGAACACAAAAAAACTGACATTGAGTGAGGTTCAAGAGAGAGCCTGCTGGCTGAGTGGAGGAGCTAAGCTCCGTCTGCGTTTGTGTCGGTGTCTGTATTGGTGTCTGTGTTGGTGTCTGTGAATGCCGATGAGTATGGGTGTGTTGATTGTGTATGTTAATGGCATTATGAAATGTCACAGATAAAGTATCTTTAAGGTTGAATGGTTAGATATTTCTGAGTGCTGAGTGGGTGGATTGGCTTTGCCTTAAATGACATTTCGCAAAAGTAGTGGCGGACCAAAAGGTACGTTTTGTGAATAAAACGTGAGATGGACGGAGATGAACTGAGCGGTGAGTTACTTACCGTCATTTCAGTGTATCCGTGATCTATGAATATCAACTCTGACTCTTCGCCGCTGAGTAATACTGATACGGCCTTCTCGCCCGATTCGTCATCTGTTCGCAGAAAACAATAAATTAGTGAAAGTTGACCAAGAGCTTAATTGCGCTTTAAGCATATGAGTAAATATTACGCAAGAGAAACGAATTGAAAATAAGGTAAGCTACAAATGAAAGGTGCAAAAAACTTGAAGTCATTCAGATAGTTTTTACGAGTATGTACAAAATCTAATACGATATATTTACAATTGACATTTTAGTTGGTTTCTGGTGTGTGTCTGTTGGAGAGTTTTTGCAATTCAAGGGCTCTATTATGAACTACATTTAAATAGCTAGGCGAGGTGGTGGCATGAACTGAAGGGATGTACAAAAACAGCATTGAAATCGGAATCGGAATCTCGGTGTTGGATGCTTTAAATGGAGTCCCACATTGGCGCCCGAAAGTATGCAATGAATTGTGAATCGCTGCGACTGACTGTGAGTGTGTGAGTGCGCCAACCTATACGATTGCTGTCTATGTGTGTGTGTGTGTGTGTGAGTATTATAAATTATCCGGACACTTTTGTGGCGTATTTACTTGATTTTTCATTAATTGCGCTGAAATAATTTATGGCTTTTAGAGCCTGAACTGAACTCGGCAAATTGATGATGCATCTGGGCGACACTGCCTCCCATTTGTATTCACTCAATTGGCCGTGGCGAACGCATAAATTACAACAGTAATTGGCATATTTGAGTATTTATGGCTTCATTTTTTCATGACTGCAAACATATAAAATTGCATGTCAATTTATTTTGATTATTTTTTACATCTAGATGCACTTAAAGTGTTCTCCACACATCACACAACAGTCCTTGCACACTGAAGGACATGCCCAACTTCTGCTTGAACTCCACAGCCACAGTCACATCTACGCATATCTGCTTAATAACTTGGGCATTATCATAAATCACAACCTCTCGAACAAACAAAACAAAGCCGCATTTATTGGACAATCAATTGATTAAGCTGGTCAGCAGGAAGGAGGTGATTTCTGCGTGTCTGCGTGACTTTAAGTGTGCAGTGTGTGTGTTTGTGTTTGTGTTTGTGTGAAAGAAAACTACTTTGGCCGTAAGCCAGTGTCCTAATTAGGGGAGGCGTAACGTGTGTGTGTGTTGTTTAACGTGGGCGTAAGGCGTGGAGAGTGTGGCGTGTTCAGTGTTTTAGGATAAGACTTAAACTTAGGAGCTAGTTAAGTTATTGTAGTTAATTGGAATTCAATTGGAAACTCAACGCAAATGCAGCTCAAACGTTAAAACAGGTGACAAAAGAAATTGTATGGAAATAAATTCGTGTTGAATATTAAGTTTTTTTTTTGGTTGTCGGCAAAGTTGATTAAAAATTTTGGAAAGCGTTTTAGTATATGTAGGTTAGATAATGTATTGGAATAAATATTATTAATAATAATAGTTATTTTGGATAGATTTTTTAGTTGTTGTTGATGTTGTTGCTATTACCGTCGGCGGCTTTTTCAATATGTATGCGGATATCACAGTTGCCTAGATCTGAGTTAAGGGTTAAAGTTATAAACAATTTGATCATTTTGTTTTGTCATTTCGATTGTTGATTTTGTTGGTTGTTTGTTGTTGTAGTTAGTTATTGACATTGTTATTATGTTGAATGAAACGTTTTTTGTTACGGATGTTTTATGGCCGAAAGACGAGAGAGAACAGAACAAAATATCATTTGTATGATGTTAAAATATTGACAAATGCATTTTTACAATTATTTTAAGTGCTGACGTTGAATTTACAGCAATGGCAATGAGGGGAAATTGGAGCTGCAACAATTCTCGACGTCCTGTACCCAGTGGAAATGTGTGGAGTGGGGTTTATTAAGTTTGTGCAAGCCCAAAAAACCCACACATCTCAAGTGGCTGGTCCGCGTGCGTATACGTGATATGGGTACAGGACTTCGATCGGTGGGTCAATAACTCAATTGCAATTTCGATACGTTGCCCGATTTTAATTCCAAATTCCCGCATGTAAAAAGCACTTTTTCCGCACTGTACATCTGCGAGCCACTTTTATGATTTGTATTTTCCGCGCATTCAGCACAATGCGATTTGTAAAAATTTTCCAGCAAAATATTTTCGATGTTCGTTTATGCCAATTGTGCTATGAAATCTCAGTGACCATATGTACAAGGCGGGTCGTAAAAGTCAACCAACATAAAAACGAATTATATACGAATATCTATATATATATATATGTTATATATAAATATAAATATGTTTTGTGAGATGGTCGTAAATTTTTGGCAGTCAAGGGCAAAGCACAAGCGACACACAAATTCAACAGATAAACAAACAAAACCAGAATCGGCGAAATCAAAAACAAAGCCAGCGCAAAGCAAAAAAAAGACGAATATTTAAGAAAATGAGAACCGAGATGAAAAATATAAATTGTGAAGGCAAATGCCAAGGCAACAAACAAAAAGATGAAACAAAGGGCACGCAACAAAACTAGACACACACATCGAAGGGTCAAGGGTTGAGGACCAGACTGGCACAAGAACTGGACACACACACGCACACAATGACAAAGCACTAATGCCCATACCCAAAACACTAAAGCGAACTTTAAACAGCAGTCGCTGAAGGAGTTTTGAAGTGGCGAGAGGCACATACATATACAGAGCGGGATGGACGCACATAGAGGGGGGTGGTTGGTTGGCGTTTGGGGAGCGTGGGGAGCGTGGAGTCTGCGTTTGGCTGTGTGCTAAACTCACCAATGCTCGTGTCATATGCATGCAAATACTCCGAGGTCATGAACTGCGAGACCAGCGAACTTTTGCCCACTGCCGGACCGCCAAGCATCAGAACTCTGCAAAAGGATTAGCTCAATTAAGTACCCAGCTCTATGGCAGCTTTCTGGTGGTTTGTGGCTTACCTGTAGGGACCATTGCCCGGATTTGATGTACTGCTCTCCCGACTGGAGGCCAGCGATGTGCGTGCCGAGGCGGAGCTCGGCGCTGGCAGCTGCTGTTGTCCATGCTGCTGTTGTTGCTGCTGCTGCTGCTGCTGTTGCTGGGCAGTCAGGTGCTCGGTGCTGGAGTTGGAGCTGGCAACGCTGTTGTTGGAGCGACTGCGTCGACTCTTCAGCGAGTCGCCGCGATTGACGACGCCTTTGCCCGTGATGGAAAAGTGTCGCAGTCTATAGTATTCCTCCTCGACGCCGGTGTTGGGCATGGAGGCCACACTGTACGTGGAGAAGAAAGTTTATTAAGTAATTGCTCTTGCCAGAGCTCAGGGTCACTGTGACACTTACCGAGATCGTTGCTGAGGCAGACACAGTTGATTGGGGCGTCCCGAGGCACGACTGCCGGGCATTTTCACCGATTGCGAACGGCTGTGGTGTGGTGAGCCATAACTGCAAATGTTTAGTGGCAACAATTTAATATATAATTTGCATGCTACTCTGAGAGCAGACAACCCGTAGGGGCGAGCTGCTGCAACTCAATTTGCCACATAACCTTTTGTTGCCACCCCCTCTTTGTGACACAAACAGAATTCTGAGAAATGGAAACTGGAAACTTTTTTGCTGCAAATTTTGCTTTTATCAATACCTGCTGTTGCTGCTGCTGTAGGCGGGGAGAACATCCAATTCGAGTATGTGGTGCATTGTATAGCAAATGGTTTGCAACCTGGTGTGACCTTGGTAGCTGTTACGGCAACAGCTTTGTGTGCCAAGCTGACCGCAAGTTGTTCCACAAGTTGTGCCAAACAAATTGCCTAACAAGTTGTGCGACAACAGGCAGGCAAAGAATGCCATATGTCTCTTGCAATATTCTAGCTTCGATTAGTTCTAGCAGCAGAGCAACAAATAATGTGCAACCGCATTTCTATTCATTTGTGTGCAATTTGACATTGAATATTTATCAAAACATTCAATGGGATTTAAAGACAAAGCGAAACATTTTCGTGTGCGGCCTGAAAGTATGCAATGAAATTTGCTTAAATGCCAATGCAATCCGCAATGTTCTGTTGTACATTATTATTATGGCCTAGCTGAGAGTGAACTGAAAATTTGGCATCAATTGAAGCTTGCTGCTAATATTGCCGCTGCAGTCGTAATTCATGTTTATTATTGATTTTATTCGCTCATATGTAACTGCTGGCTATTCGAGCGCATTTTGATTGCCTTTCGGCCATTGGGTTTTTACGAGATTCTCCCTTTTATCGGGGGAATTGCACCTATCAATCGGATAAATGAAGTCTGCAATCTTTAATAGCCCGGATGTATCAAGTAATAAGATCGAAAATTTATGACTTACCGCATTTCGAAGTCACGCAGCTCCTCAATGGTCAGGGTATTTGTTACGTCCAGCAGTTGTCGCATGTTTTCGTCCCTCTTGGTGTGTTGCTGCTGCTGTTGTGGTGAGTAACCGTGTCCCTGCACCTGATGGTGGTGATGCTGATGCTGATGGTGCAGCAGTTGAGCGGCGTGCGGCGGATGTGCCAGCTGCTGTGAGTGTCGCTTGCGTGCGTTCAGCTCCTTGCCCTGCTCCACGCTGATGAAATCGCCCTCATTTTTGATGAGCAGCGTCTCAACCGTGTTGTCCATGCTGAGCGAGGGCTGCATAAAGGAAAAGTGAAATAGAAGGATGATTTAAGCGGATTGTCACAATTGAATGGTCTACGTTCCCGTCTTTCAAATCTGTTCGTCCTGCACTTGCTATTCAGACCATCGTCTACTGCCGCTTTTGAGTGGCTCAAGGCTGTGCTCCACTTAACAGGAGTGGATTAGTGCACAATAACTTTCAGCCTTATCTGCACCTTGATGGGGTGTTGCCTCGCCTCGACTCGCCTCGCTGGCAACATTGCAACATTTCGAATGCCGTATCGCGTGTTGCCTGGTGCGGCAAACACGAAGGACACGCGGCATATTTGCAATTGGTGTCGAGGCAAAATACTTTTGAAAACTTTAACTGGCAGCCAGGCTAGCCAGCAAATCAGTTGAGCAGAAAGCGCTGCTAAATTATACGCATAATGAGCAGAGCGTCTACTTCTGCTCAAAGGTAGCTGAAGCCTTTGAAATGTATCTCAACTTGAGATTGAGTTCTGTCGCTAGGCTGGGCGTTGATTCCAAGAAATATAGCTCGCAGTCAAACTTGCGAAGGTGGCGCGAAGAAACAAGCGAAACGCATAAATTGCAGCAAATTGAAATTTTTCAACAAATTTACGCAAACAGCAAAAGTTTTGCCATAAATTACAGGCTAGGTTAGGCATCGCTTCTCCTACCTGTAAAGACGGCGGACTGACAGCCAGACGAGTACACTCACACA
Source organism: Drosophila rubida (assembly GCA_035046165.1). Classification (NCBI taxonomy): domain Eukaryota; kingdom Metazoa; phylum Arthropoda; class Insecta; order Diptera; family Drosophilidae; genus Drosophila; species Drosophila rubida. Next base: position 37,061,972 of record JAWNOF010000021.1, read on the forward strand.
GACGTAGACACATACGGCCGTAAATATGCGAGTATTTATTCAGCAAATGGTGAAATTAATTTGTATATTTTATTGGCTGGCACGACAAAAAGAACTTTATCCAGCCTAATTAATAACACATACATCTTGTCTGTGTGTGCGTGCCAATGGCGTGGTGTGTGTGCGTCTGCGTGTTACACCTTTGATGAGTTGTGTTGTGTTTGCGGCATGAAAGTTATCCAAACGCTTTAAGTGGCCAACTTTGGACAAACGCACACGAGGGAACAATTTTCTGTTGGGAGATCGCCCGCAGCGTGGCAATGTTGATGAAGACATCCAGTTTTACGATGACAACGCGGCGTATGAGTAATTGGCAGTATTGTGCATACGACAGACGAACGAGCGAGATAGCTGTTAACCACTGATAACCAAACACCAGCTGTGCGGCCTACGAGCTATTCAACGCGTTTTTTGTCCGCAAAATTTCATTTTTCTATCTTCGCCCATACGCCCCGTGGTACACAGGGAATGTGTTCGCGTTCGCAGACACGTAGCTGCCTAAAAAATACAAAATTCTGCTTTGCCATGACCTGTAGATAAAGTGCGTGGGGTATAAACCGCATCGATTGCTTAATATGTGGCAGACAGTCTATAAATCTTAGCTTTTTATCAATGAAATAATGTAATCTATTGCCAAAGCGCAAAGTTTTTGACTTGCAGGGTATCAGCTAGTTGTAGCTTCAAAATGACTTAAGTTTTTTTCGCGTATTCGATTTGGCTGCGCTTGGTCTGTTTCCCATCATTTCCAATTGGCCATTAACCAAACGGGATGCAGAGTGCGAGCGAATGTGTGTAGCGCTTTTTAAATAGACAAATTAAGGGAAAAAACTCAACCAAAAATGAACTAATAAAATGAATAAAAATGGGGAATTGCGCTAAGGAGGTGTGAGAAATTGTGTTATCTTTGAGTTTGCATTGTCGATTAGTTAGGCCAATTTGCAGACGCTGCTGAGTTTGTGTGTGGTCCAATGGGGCGTATGAGTGGTTTGCCATACTTCAATGTTTATGGAACTGCATCTGCAAGTACACTATGTAAATGCCTTACACTCATCTATAATTTAAGCCCCCCTGTCCGTGATAAATATGCATTTGCTTTACAGCTAAACCGTGCCGCATATGTGCATAAATTTGCTAGCCGGCAAAGCAGGTTGAGTTGGCTGTGGTGGCTGCGTCTGCCAGAGCTCATTTCACACCTCAATGTGTTCGCGTTCGCAGCCCGCTCTCTTCGTCCTACACAACCTCTATGTCTCGTGTGGTTGTTGTATGTTTTTTGCCATGCATAAGCGTAACGATGTTTAAAAATACATTTAGTTTGCTCTTTCAATGTGTACAAAAATAAGCGCTCACACTTTCCCGATGAAAATCACTTGTTTTCCATTATATGGCGCTACTCTGTGTTCAATCGCTTGTAAAATGCGAGGCAACATTAAAAATACAACCAACAATTTATGAGCTAAACACTGCACTGCTTGGCAGCCACAGTGTTTAGTCCAATTTTACGGCCATGTGTTGCTCGAATCGATATTGAAGTCAGCAGCGAGTTGCATTAATTGAAAACTCGATGCTGAGTTTTTTCTGTCGTCTGCAGCAATGCAATTTGCAATGTTTTTCTCGTTGATAGAAAAGTGCTTCAGAAGAGCAGACAATTTCCATCTGTTGTTTGTCTGCTTCGTTCTCTCATTCTAATTCATTTCTCGAACGGTTTCGTATATGGAAAACATACCAATAGATCATCTAATTATGGGGCCTGCAGGGTATTGGCTCTTTTGTAGTAATTAGCTTAATTGTTATGGGTTTCGCATACCCAAACTATCATTACATTTCAATGGCCCGCTGTGCTGTGTCTCTTCCAGTTGATTACATGCGGTTACATTGAATCATTACGAACGCTGTGGGGGATTTCTTTTCTTCGCTGGCCACACGCCAGACGCCCGTCTAAGGGTGCAAAGTCCGAGCAAGAGAAAAGGTGTGGGCTGCATCAAACTCGCAAACTCATCGCATTGCATGTCCAACTTGTCTGCTTTGTTTCGCAGTATTTTGCAGTCGCCTCCAGTTTGCTGCAGCTCAACTATTTGGGATACGCGTTCCTCGAATATTTCCGTGTGCTGCGGCTATTTACAGCTGCTGAACAATGAACTGCTGGCACCGCAGATACAAATGTGTCTTGTGTCTTGCAGCTTGCCGCCTGCAGCTTATGCACTCTTATTTATAGCCTTGGTTTATTTATGTGAAACTGCAAAAATTGCAGCTAATTCAGCGGCGCTCTACCAATGGGGTCAATGGAATCCGAACTGGGTAAAAGAAAGGCGTACGCCCAGGTGTAGCTGGTCGCAAGGGACTCACATAAATCAGTTAATTAATCGCAATTAAATGGCACGCAGCACACGCAGTAACACACTGCCCCCGAGGAGAATGAACTGATGAACACGCATTAAATGGCTACAGGGATAATTGATACACATTTCGCAAACTACCCACAACAAAAAAGAAGAAACAAAAAAAAAACACTCAACTAAGCGCCAGCTGTGAGCAACTGCTACGTGTCAGCGTATACGCAATGACATTAAGTATACGCAGTGTTTAAGTAAGAGGCCTGTGAACTTTTGCTATGCTTGTTAGCTTTTTTTGTTGAATTTTTTTTTGGCAATGTCTAGATCTATAATTAGCGGTAATTCGTGTGCGGCCTTGACAAACGCACAACATGAAAAGACCACAGAAAATACAAAAAAAAAAGTGCAGAGCAAGGAAGGAATTGCGGTTTGGCAAGTCAATAACCGCATTTAGCGAATTAATGAGAAATATGCTGCCATTTGTTAATATTAATGGCTTTCAATTATATAATTTGAACCCGTGAAATGAAAGTGTGACCCTTTGATTGTTAGATTGACCTTCGCTGGCGTTCGCTTTTGAGTTTTCATCTCAAATGTATATGCGCATAATGAACCCAACTCGAAGTTCCATTCGTGCTGTGAATAATTGAGCACCCACTTTGACGATGCGCCTCTTCGGAGAGTCCTAAATTTAAATATGCTCATTAAATATTCAATTAAGAGATAGCAAGAGGTCGGCGTTGTCTTTGCGATTCCCCAGAGATCCAAAACGAAACGTTTCAAGTTGCAGCCATTAACCGAGTCTTTTGGTCCGACCAAACGGCAATGGGGCAATGGGAGAAGACGTGCGGTTGAGTTGCATGCATGATGGCCTTAAATGTTGCCTGCTTTTGACACCAAGGCCTAAATGAATGCATTTGCACGTTAACACTTTGTAGAGCGACCTCAGGTCCCCCCTCCCCGCTGGCCCGCTGCGATGCTTTCAATGCAAAATCAATAGGAGAAGCAACAACAATAAATGCAGCAAAGCAAAAATGTTATTTGCATGCCTGTTTTTGATATTTCCAACGTGTGTTTTCCAAGGCGACGATTCAAAGGGGCCGCGTGGAGGAGAGAGGGGAGTCAACAGGAAACTTGGCGCAAAGCATTCAGTTGTTTACATTCCACATGAGAGGGGCAGGTAGATAGTGACCACCAAGGTTGCACTCGTAGCAGTTTGCAGCTGCTGCTCGGCTAATGATTCACATTCGACAGCCTTTTGGCAGATGCAGAGGAAATGGATAACAAACAGGTAACTAATAGCTTGCAGAGCTAACCAAGTGAAAGGAAAGCAAAGCAGGTGGACAGACGGACAGACAGACAGACTGCAGTCGGCCAATATGAGCTCGATGCTGTCGACACAATTTATATGGCCAATTCTGGGAAAGAATCGCGCCGGATATAATGAATGCTTTTTATTTTTGCGTTGTTTTGGATATGCTGTTCACATCGAGGAAACGATAATGCTTAATAAATTAACCGTGGACAGAGGGCGGCTATAGGATATCTACTATATACGGTATCTATAGGAGTACTATATACTACAATTATAGCTACTTGTGACCTGTTTTTGTTATTGTTACAAGGAAATGCGGCACTCTATATGCGAGTATATAGCGATGCGGCAGCGTCTCTTATTCCTGATATTAAGCACGCATAATGCATACTTATTCCTCTTTCATTGGGACTATTTCAGATCGAACTACAATGAAATCGCATAATGTTCATAAATCAAACAGGGCGTGACTCAGGCGAGAGGCAAAGGGGTGAACAGTCGACCAGCCTGGCAGTTGTCGTCGCCAGGCGAATGGATTACAAATGCTTTATGTTTTTGATTTCACAAGCAAATAAACACAGACAGACACACACACAATGTAAGATGCGAGCGTGTATTTGCAACCTGACAACCTGCGGCTGGGACTGGAACTGGGACCTGGACGGTGCCTTGGCATCATTTCGTTTTCAGATGTTGTTGCTGCTAGTTTATTTTGACAGCTGTCATCACCCGGCATGAGATGTGGAAAAGTCCATACATATCTTTATATAAATACAGACATCTATACATATATGTTGTGTATAGTTGCATGTTTCGACGGCTGACAATTTCAACGATTCAATCAAAATGAAATAAAATTGCAAGACTTTAATTTTGAATTGCTGAAAAGCAATGTAAAGGAATAGATCATTTTAATGTTAAACGAAATTTGTAATTTAAATTCTAACTATGCTGTTTTTCTTTCTTATCATTGGAAAATGTAAAGTTTAAAAACCGAATGCTTTGAGTCGTCTGTGGCAAAACTTTTCAGAATTTTGAGAAGACTCTATAGTTTTTCTTGTCGAGAGAGTGAAAGAAAAGTTGGAAGCCAAAACAACTTTGTTTGACAAAAAAGTAATAGGATATTTTAATTGAGGCGTATTTTGAGGGACTTCTTTGGATTGTGCATTGAAGCATGAAATTGCTAAATACATCAATATTTGTTCGCTCTTATCCTCGTAAAGTAATTAATAATGAAATTGACGACATTTGGGTGATTAATTTCTGTACTTTCCCTTCGCGAGTTCAATGTGGTTAATTAAAATCAATTCAGCGGCCTCGACTTCAGTTTCACGGCCACTTACAATACGATTACAATCGATCCCTGCGCTGGGGCTGGGGCTGGGGCTGGGGCCTCGAGAGTCGTAAGCTCCCACTCTGCCGCCAGATTGTCAAATTGACGTCAGACAATAAATCGGCAAAGCGTTATAGATATGTGCGGCGATGGAAGGCCATAAACTGGCAACACTCATTGCCAAACCATGAACTGTTCAGCGGTTTATCTTATCGCCTATGCTGGCAATTAGTTTTTCTTTTTTTTTACTCTGGCGGGGATTCACCTACCTCCTTGTAGCGCTTGGACAGGCTGCGGCAGATGCGCTTGTAGAAAGGCGCCATTGTGGATGAGTTGTTTGAATTGTTTGTTACTTTATGCTAATCACTTGACAATTGTCTTTGAACTTCGTTAGTTCAAACTGTTGGGGCACGTTGGATTCAAGTTACTGATCGTCATGGAATTATACAGTTTACATGTCGAGCGCGGCAGAAAAACACAGATGCGAATACTTTTGAATAGACGCGGAATCTTTTTCGTACTCTTTTTAATGTCTCACAGTAATTTGCTGTTTATATTGTTTATTGTTTCTCGATTCAGTGATTTTCCAGTTAAGCACTGTTTCTTGTATTTTGCGCAGTGTTTTTGTTTCTCTTTCGACTTTCGTATATTTTGTTCTCAGATGCTGTGCCAAGTGCTGCAGCTTTGGCCTGTTGCTCTGCGGCGGATCGTAAACGTGCGAATGAATCGATCCGCCAGCGACGCGAGGCCTTTTATGAGCTGCCCCACGCGGCACAACAAAGCGCTGGCGAGAGCGACACAGAGCACACGAGAGAGAAAGAGAGAAAGTGGCGGCTAAAAGAAGCGCGCGCAGCTACAAACACAAATGCGACACAAAGAGAGTGAGAGAGAGAGAGAGTCGAACAGAGAGGGGGCTAGATAAAGGGGCAGCGTCATGCTGTTGCACTTACCTGCTGGACCACGATGGTGGCGCGTGGCTGCTTGCAGACGGCGGCAGCCTCCAAGGGATTCGCCGTCACATTGATGGCCGTCGCCTCCTCCAGCTCCAGCTGCTGCTGCTGTTGTTGTTGCTGCTGCTGCAGCGCCTTGGTCTTGGCTTTGCTTTTGAAGGAACGCTTGCGTGTGGCGTCCGTGGGACTGAGCGAGGCGGAGGCCAGGGATTCGCTGCCGGGACTGTGCATGTGCAGCAGGTGCAGATTGAGCGTGGAGTTGGAGCCGTGCTTGGGGGGAATCTGCTCGAACTTGCTGGCAATGTCCTCGAACTTGTTCAGCTCGGCGTAGGAGTGATCGCTGGGCGAGGAGGAAGACTTGGTCTGCGGATAGAAGGCGTCCGACTGCGGCACATACTGCTGGTTCTCCCGTATGGTCGTGTGTATCACGGAGTCCGGCCGAATGCGCTTCGAGTTCTTGCGCGACGGCGGCCGCTCTCTGTCCCGGTCGTAGTGCTGCTGCTGCTCCTGCTGCGACAGTCGCGAGTACTGCTGAAAGATGTCCGTGCTCAGCTTGCGCTCGTACACAGAGCAGTGCTCCGCCTCGTCGGAGTCGCTGCTGGTGCTGGCTGTGGCCGAGCTGGGCGCAAAGCACTCGCGCTGTATGCGCTCGTAGTCGAGGGCTTCGCGATCGAAGGGAAACATGGTGCCGCCGGCGGCCGCCTCGCGCAGACAGCGTTCACTGCTGCCGCTGGACGAGCTGGAGGAGTACTTGCGCTGCTGTGCACACGACGAGGCGGAGGGCGACAGTTGCTGCTGCTGCTGCTGGGATTGGCGCTGCTTCTGGCTCTGACTCTGACTCTGGCAGCTGCCGAAGAAGTTGCCCTCTTTCATCGTAGGCGGCGCCGAGTTGATCTTGGCTATGGCCCCCGTCGACGCCGAGGGCGTGGTGCGCTTGCGCTCGCGCTTGGGACTCGTGCGACTGCTGGAGCAGGGCGACACGCTGGGCGAGATGCGGTTGCGCGTGCCGTTCATGGCATCCCGCTCGCGCGAACGCAGCTTCTTGCTGCGATTGCCGGCCACGCCGCGCTCCAGGTGCTCCGCCTCGGCATTCGCCTCTGGCTCGCCGGCAGCTTTGTCGGCGGCGCCGTTGTAGTGGGCGCTGCTGGCGCGCCGCCCGGGCGCCTGCTTGGCCTCCTCCTTGAAGGTGAAGTGGCTGCGCGCCTTCTCGCTGCTGCGCGCCGATTTCGGGGACTGCGGCGGGTCGAAGGTGAAGTGCTCGCGTCCTCGCGTGGGCGGCGGCGCCGTGCTGGGCTGCCGCGATGACAGCAGCGGCGTCGTCGACGACGGCTCCCCCGTCAATATCGACAGACACGACTCCTGGCTCTGTTATGCAAATGAGTGTCAGCTGATAGAACGAGAAAGAGAGAGCGTGGAGCAGACTTTGACTCACCTCGGTGCTGTCCTGCAGATTCATGTCGTGGCGCGGGGGATAGCGCGAGCAGCTCGTTAGTTCCATCTCAGTGCCTGCGCCCATTCCCCCGCCGCCACCACCCGTTTCGTGCTCCGAGTCGATTTGGATGGCCGTGAGCAGCGGCTCCTCCAGCGAGCTGAAGAGCGGCTCGCTGGGCCCCGAGTTGTCGCCTGTGTAGAGAGCAAACCGTTAGCCAAATGTAAACCAATTTGATTTTGTTGATTAATTGCAATTGGTATTGGCTTTGGGAGCGCAACTCAATCAATCAAAATCAATTAATTAGCACCCGTCTGCCTACCCAGATCCAGGGAATCGCAGGTCTCCGAGGTGTCCGTGTGCGTCACGTTCGTGATGAGCGTGCAGGCCGAGTCCGTGGACGTGTTGATGGTCGTGTCCGGTATGGAGGCCGACGAGGCGCCCATCACCACCAGCTGCGGCGGGACGAAGAGCGTTAAGCGGAGCACACATTACGATCAACATTCAAAGCGATTGGGAAAACATTAAGCAAGAATTCTATTATTAGCAATTAAGTACTGCAATACTGATGTTCTTATCATACGTAATAATTGAGTGTTAATAAATCCACAATATATATAAAAGAAAGTTAGTCACACTATTTGATGTAGCTTAGAGCTGGGAGATGGACATAGGAATAATAATTTGTATTTTCCAATAAACAATTTAAATTAAAGCAATTTAATTGTGCATTTCTGATGCTGTTATATTAAGTACGATAAGTGTTAATAAATCTAAGAAAAAGTCGTGTTAGTTAAACTATCTACAATTCAAAAACGGCTGTATGAAAATTTCTGGGGATGTAGCTTAGAGCCTGGAGAAGAACATAGGAACAAGAGTGAATGATTAACTCATTTTTTTATTTATATTTTCTAATCAACAATTTAACTAAATAAATTTCAACATTTATTCAATTAGTGACAATTAAATTGTGTAATTCTGTCGCTCCTATCATACTTAATAAATTAGTGTTGATAAATATATATATATATATAAAAGAAACTCGTATTAGTTACACTATCTACAGCTTAAAAACGGCTGTACCAAATGGTCTGAAAATTGTGAGGAGGTAGTTTAGAACCAGGAGACGGACAGAGAAACCATAATGAATAATTAAGTTAATTCTTCTGCTTGTATTTTCTAACAAACAATTTAACTTAATAAAGTCCAAAATCTGCTTAAAAAAAGCTTTTAGACTGTAGAGTTCGTCGGATTAGCTAGTATATCTATACCCAAGGAATATTTGCATTCAACTTGTAAATTCATGTTGTATGTTATGCAATAGTTCTATCTATTTCAGTTCAGTTCAGCAGTAAAAACAAGAATTACAAAATAAACATGTATTTTAGTAAGGTAAAATAACAAATATAAATGCCTTTTTAATTTATAAAATTGTGTTTTTAAGAACAGTAATTGCATGAACTAATATCATCATATGCGAAACTAATAATGATTGTTTAAGAATACAAAAAGAGCACAACCAGCTCTATTGCAAGCCATGCCGACTTCAGAAGAATGTAAGGACTTCTTGTATAAAAGTAAGAGCATGATTTAGATAACTTGCTGGCTATAGACTTAAGTGGTCCATTAGCGCTGCTGCTCGCATTACAATAATGGAGCGTGTGAACTCACCTTGGGCACCCCGCCCACGCCCATCGAGTGCATGGCCGTCGCACCGCTGACCGAGTTGTGGTAGGCACTGGACACGGGATTCATGGGCAGGCTGTTGAGCGGCGCAGCCGTTGTGGAGGAGTTGATCTTGTTCTTGATGCTGCGCCCACTCTTGAAGTAGAGACGGCGCAGCGCCGTCGCCGTCGAGGAGCCGGAGGTGCTGAAGCCATCGTTGTCGCTGGATCCACTCGAGTTGCTGCCGCCGGAGAGGATGCCCATGCCGTTCAGCTGGGCGGCGGCGCGTGCTGCCGTTGTGGGCGTGGTCGTTGCTGCGGACGTAGCTGTAGCTGTAGAAGTGGGCGTGGTTGACTTGGAAGTGTTTGCTGCTGCTGAGGGCGTGGTTGAGGGACGAACGGGCGCCGTCGACGCGTTTCTGTTGTGCGTGCGAGGCGAGGCATTGGACGTGGCTGGCTTCGTGGAGGTCTTCTCGCTCGTCTGCTGGCCCAGGGCGAGCGCCATCATGGCTGCGGATCGAGTGCTTATGTAGCAGCTAGGCAGCTGCTTGGACTTGGTGCTGTTGGAGCTGTTGGTTGCTGTTGTCGTTGCATTGCCGTGAGCTGCATGTGAAACGGAAATTGTCATTTCTGGTGAGCAGGAAGAGCGAACAGCAAAGGGGCATGATGCAGCGAGAGAGTGAGACTGACAGTTGCTAGTCAAGTGCGCATTAAGCCAGCGACTGTAGACGCTGGAGACTGCCCTCGGGTGGCTGATCAACGAGTTCCCCTCAACTGGGTTGGGCAAATCGCACGTTCTAAATCAGCAAATAAAATCGATAAATTCTAGCGTGACACACGCAGCTCATTCATCCGAACACCCAGAGCGTGAGCGATAGAGGGAGGGAGGGGACAACCCACATATACGCATTAAATGACTCAAGCACTATGGGGAATTTGTGGCTAGGATTGCTATCGGGCGGGCGTTCTCGTTTGCCACTCGCTCACTCTCAGTTTTGGGTACTTCACCGATTCGCGCACGGAAGCGCCGGCCACGCTGAATTTGGCACGTAAACAGAATTGAGATTTCGAGGAAAACAAAAGAGGAAAACGAAAACAAACCAAAGCAGACACACGCACACACACACACTGGCTACACTCGTAGTGCAGATAATAATAATAATGGGCTCGTATAATCATGCGAATTCCACAAATACTCGTAGTTGGCTGTCGAAGCTGCGTCTAACGTCTGTCTGGCATCCTCTCTGGAATACTCGACAAATTCTATGGCACTCGTGTTGTTGTTTACCTGTTGCTCTCAGCTCAATGAAATTTCCCAATAAGTTCCACATTTATTTACCAGCGCCCGAAATAGCTGATGGATCCAAAAACAACAACAACAACAACAACAAGAGCAACATTAATTCGCCAGAGGCCAACAGTCGTACCCCCTACCCGGCTGCATTGCAAAAACGTAGGAAATCTCTGACCCAAAATATTCGCAACATGATGAATACATTTTCATATATCGCGCATACGCCCCGTGGCGCCAAAGCCGAGCGAGCCAACTTTGTAGCATGTTCCCAACTTTATTTACACAAATGTCACAGAAACTATGTCAACTGCTCTTCCCCAACACATGTGCTGGCCCAGGGACGGGCAACGACGAGGGATGCATGACGATATTACAGTGTAGTGGAGTACAGTATTTATTTATTATGCGCACTTTACCTTGACCACGACTCCGCGAGGTTGGAGACACGCCCGTCGTTGCTGCCGCTGCCGCTGCTGCTGCCACTGCGGTTGTGGGCGGAACTGTTATAGGTGCTGTGGGCGTGGCATTGGGAGTGGGACTGCTGTCGCGGAAGATGGGCGAACCAGGTACATAGCGTTCGGGCTGCAAATAAAAGGAGTTGCAAAGCAAAAGCCAAATCGAAAGCGACATTAATTACAGTTCAAATAAAGTTGCGATTTATGTAAATAGTGGGTCGATCTTATCGAGCCGCAGTGATAAGATATCACTGCAGAGCAGCAGAGCAGCACTTCAATCAACAGTGTCGTGCTTCAATTTGCCAGCAACTAGCAGTGGAAGACAACAGGTTGGCGCTCACACGATGCAGCAGCTGTCAGAAGCCTTGCACACTTTGCGATTTTATGTCGCTTTGGCCATCGTCTTAGCGTCTGCAGCCCACACAATTGGTATGTACTTTGCAGCTAGAGCATATATTATTTACGAATGTACTCGCAAATGCGAGTAGCACTCGAGTTCGTGCCTGTCATAAGCAAATATAGTAACGTACTCGCGCCGTGGCGTACTTATTTCAATTGAAGCGTATTCAATTTCCACTTAACTAAATTAGCTGTTTCATTGCGAAACTTGTCATCTCCGTGATACGCAATTTTGACAGGCGAGCAGAGCGAAATTTCAGGTAGCATTTGAAACGCTCTTCATTGGGATTGTTTTTGTTTTCGTCGTGGCACGTTCTTTTTGTATTTTTTTGACTAATTCTACATGAGACCTCCGCGCGATTCCAAGAACTTTGCTCTGCTTACGTATTTCAGATGTACTATATCAGATATATGTACGGTACGTATATCTCATCAGTCTATTAGGCATATAATAACCCATTTCCCTCGCACTCTCTCTCTCTCGAGTTCAGCTGCTTGTGCCACTCTCCAAATGACCGCATTTAATTTATTGATTGCTACACAAAAGATGATACAAATCATTTCTCAAAAAGATTTCAATGCATAACGCAATATTTTTAGATCTCGTCGGCACCGTGGGGCAAAATCAGTCAGTTGTTTAGACTACAAGACGAAAACCTTAAACTGAGTGGGGAAATGAGTAGACTGAGAAGGTGGTTAGAAAGGCAAAGTTGGCATTTATTTTACTTTTAGTTTTCATAGTTTCTGATTGCGTGACATTGCCCACTGTGCGCAGAGTTAATTTCGATATTTCGGGTATATTTTGGGTGCTATAATTTCGCACGAATGAATGAGTGAGTGCGTCTCCTCTGACTGATTCTCGAATACGCCGAACTGAAGCGTGCCCGTGCCAATGGGTTTGTCTACGCGTTCGGCTTTTTATGCAGAAATTGCAGTGTGGACTGTTTAAAAATAAACAGACACACACACCATTTAGAGCGTTACTCGTAATTTCTATCCACTGATTTTACGATGAAATTGTGGATCTGTAGAAGGCCTATTAAACGAGCACAGTTCATTATTTTGATTGCCGATACTCGTATTGTAGCGTCATGCGTATGCTGCTGTTGTCTCGACTGTGCCAGCTGTTGGACAATCGACTGGGCACAGGGTCGTTTGGGGTCCCAGAACTGCGGCGGGCGATGCCAAGTAGTGTATACCCTAACCACCAACTTAGAGCATAGCTTAGCTGCACTTAATTAACCAAGAAATAACACGTAGTTGTCTTGGCGTATTGTTTCAAAGTCAACTGATCAGATAGGGCATTGAGTTTTTGGTGATTGCTTGTGTGTTTTACGAGGCCCCAAGTCTCGTGTCGTGAATCTGCTTACAGCAATCTGTAGCCATTGGCCTGTTGCTATTCTTGTGGCCGTCTATTGACGTCATTGTTATTACACAAATAAAAAAAGCTCATACAGAATATAGAAAATAGAAAATGGATAGATACATGTCGAGGACGCTGTCGTGCCACTTGGCAAATAGACAGAAAGTCTGTTGCCAAAATTCTCACTTTAATGCAATTAATTTGAATACGAAAAAAACAGAATCATTTGAAACAAATAAACGAAATGTTGTTTTTATAGATTCTCATGTTGTCGCACTGTTGCGCTTCGCTATAAATAAATTCTAAGAAAAGCAACAGCGTTATTGTCATCATCATTATGATCAAGTGAAAACGAAAGGCAACGTCATGACCTCGTTCAATTATTGTGATATACTTATTTTCGTATTCGTATATTTAACATGCGTATTTTCGGTTTACAATACGTTGTCAATATGTATTGTAGTTTCGCTCTCAGCGGATTTATGGGCATGTACTACAATTACTATACTATGTTTCTCTGGACTTGCAGCCCTCGAGTGCTACGCCTGCAGCTACACGCTGGGCCAGAGCGATGCCACCTGCCTCACGAACGCCAGCGCCGGGCGAACCATCAACTGCACCATGAAGTACTGTTTGACGGTGCGTCAAGAAATGATTGTGAGTGCCACATCGAGTATTTGTATTCCAAACATTCACATCCACATCAAATGTTGCAGCCCCCACAGCCACACATACACAGTCATAATCTTGGCATGCACAGAGCAGCACATATTCCCAACCGAACTCCGCACGTACTCGGACTAAGCCGCAGCTGGCTGATTGTGGCACGGCAACAAAGTCGCACCTTGCACACGACTCTTGCCTCTGCCCGGCCAGCAACTTTGTTGCGAAACACTTCAGTTTTTTCCCCCTCCATTTTTGCCAGCAAATTAGCGAGTTGCACGTAGCCAACGAGGCTATTAAACTAAACTCTTAAGCATACAATGTAATTGAATATATTATGAGTGACGGGCGCATGTGGCGTATGAGTAATGAGCCGCTGAAATTCGTGTCTCCTCGAGAGCCATTCCAAACTGACATTCGAGCGCATTCGCGCTCGCGCTGCAAGCTGCTCAAATTTCCATTTATATCATTCTGGCTGCCGCACATACACTTAGCAGGAGGGAAAATACCCTAATTTTGCTCGAGTCTGCTACACTTGAATTGCGCAAACTTGTGCGGCACGGCAAGTGGCATGGAGAATGTGGAGTGGCAGCTTTTAGTTGGCACAAAGGGCCCAAAGCTGCAATTTGCAATGAAAACTTGGCATGCAAATGGCAAAGTCAAGCACTCAGCCACGGTCTCCAATAAGTTCTAGCAAGCAGTCGCTGAAATGTTCGTCGCTGACTTGTCTGTAGTCTTTGGCCCGTAATCAGTCGATTGTTTTATGCAGCAGTGTAAATAGGGAGCGAGGCGGTCGAAACCACGTCTGTTGACATTCAAGCTTTGCCTGATTTAATTTCGCTGCGCAGTCAGCGCGGCCCAAATGAATGTGGAGTGTATAAAAAATCCATTACCATAATTTAATGGAAAGCCAGAAAGGCGTATAAAACCACAAAAGCCGCTTGCTCGCTGGCTCCTGAGTGCCATACACTGAGTTCTCGACTTCACCTAGCCACATCCCCTATTCCCTATATCCTGTCAGCGCTCTGGCTTCAGCTTCGGCTTCGGCTAGGCCAGCGAGTCAACGTCAACATTGACGTTAACTTTATCGTTGTCTGCTGTCGTCACACTCCTCCAAATACGCTTTGCTTTTGTTGCGCCTCCTTGTTTTTTTTTTTTTTTTGGGATGCTGTGGCTGTTGTTGAGTAAACATTTGCCGGCGCTTCATTAGTCATGAAGCCTTGAACTCTTTGTTATTGAATTTGCCGGATCAAAGAAGCTTTAAGCCTGCATGGAAATTGAAACAAAAAAGTATCTCAGACTCCTAGGCACAAAGAGCCGGTTGCTGCTACTGTTGCTGCTTCTGCTGCTGCTTCTGCAATGCAATTAAAACTTTATCTGCTGCTCAGCTGCGCGCCAAAGACAAAGGAGGGGGAGAAGAAAGCAGAACTCGACTAAACTCGGGCCCCAAGCCGAATGCACAATAGCGAGAGCAACAAGTACACAATTAAATGCGCTCGTTGCCGTATAAAATGCAATTAAAGTTGATCATAAACAGCCAAACGACGCTGTCTAGTATATGCTTTAGTGTGTAGGATCTGTTGACTTTAAACATGTGCTTGGCTCTTGCCTCGTCTGGCAAACTTCGATAGAAGAATGCGAGAAATTTCAATATTGTTAATGTTACGAAAAGAAAAAAATGTTACGCCATTTTTGTGATGTACTTGTATCTTTTGCATGTTTCCCCCCCGGCCCCGTCATGTGTCCTGTTCCGTTTGGGTTGCGTTGCCTGCAGCACAATGCGAACAAAGTCAAATCCTTTCTACGTGACTGCCAGGATAAGCCGGTTGTGAGTACGAGATGCGAGTGGGGCAGATCAACTGCTTGGCATATTGGCCGTAAATCAAAAATGCCTTACGCACTTTGCAGATGCTGAACGGAGTCACAACGGATGCCTCCTTTCGCACCTACTATCGCTCCTGCCAGCAGAATCTCTGCAATGGCCACAACGGACGCGTCTACAATTCCAGTGGCAGCTTGGCAGGCGGCGGAGGAGGAGGAGGAGGAGGCGGAGGTGCTGCAAGTGGCAATCACAATGCCATTATACCTGGCAGAAACGGAAGCCCAAAGGCAAGGACGAGTATCCTCTGCTGGCTTCTCATGTCGTTGGCAACTGTAATTAGCGTCGCATGCAGGCGATGAGATATGGCTAAAAGGACAAGACAAGACTCCACTCTTAATATATGCCAGCCTTAAAATAAAATGCCGCCAGCATCCAATTAAAACGCTTTTAGCCCCAGCCCCTAGAACAGAGAGTGCGCCACGTTGAGCGTGCTACACTGCAGCGGCAAGGAGGGGGGCAAGGAGGGTACCACCTGGCACCTGGCGCCTGGTGCCTGGTGGCAGGCTGAAAGCTGACCCCGATGCGATGTTTTATTTTTACGTTTCGCCATTGTAACACATTTGATGGCTAAGGAGTTCAGCGAGGTCAGCCTTCAGCTCAGAACTTCCGTTCACGCCCACATAGTGGCGTTATTGGGGGGAGGCCTTCAATTGCCAGCTAATTAAAACAAATTAAATACGCGTTAAAAGCAGACATAAATTCCAGCGAATGGCACATTTCGCTCTCGCCTCAGCTCGTCTCGACTCGTCTGTCTAATGATTTGATGACATTTTTATATGTGTAAATTTCTGGCATGCCAAAAGCAAACAACAACAGCCAGAGCAGAGCAGCGTTCGACGTCTGGCTGCAGCAATGAAGTCATGAACAAGAATTGTCGTTACGAGTGCTCAGTACGAACAAATAAGCTTGGCCGCCAACTGCAGGTATATATCCTTTTAATTGCCCTAATCCTCGCCGCCTACCCGCCAACCCTATCGCAACTCGCTTTTGATTAAGATAAAGACAAACTCGAGACTCTGTTAGTTTATTCATTCAACTTGCACGCAGAGGCAGAGAGACACAGAGAAAGAGAGAGAGAAGTACGACTTCAGGCCAAGGACTCGAGACTACTTAGGCTCAGCAAATACCTTGTTTGTGCCCGCCCCCATCCACCACGCCTGGAGCTGCCAGAGGCTAAGTACTTAAGTACGGCAATTGTAGTTAGTCATGCCTCATTATGGGCCACACTAATCGGCCGAGTGTCTGTTAAAAGAGCTTGACGTGTATTTTCTTTTCTACTCCAAGTCGATATCGATTAGGCGCTGGGGTGCCTCACTATCTCGGTCGTTTAAAGCGAACTTTGCAGGGTGCTCCACTAATTTGAATATCTGTAAAATGAATCAAAGCTTTTTGCCAGCGGCGCAACGCGTGACATTCATTTACATGCACACACACTCAGACACACAGAACTGTGCGTGTGTGTGCAAGTCTGTGCTTGTTGGCTTCACGCATTAAACTAAGAACAGCAACACACGTTTGACAGTTGCCGTTGTCGCTGACATTTTGATGTTGCCGTTGTTGTTGCTGCTCGCTTTGCTTTTGCTCCCTTGACATGCTTTTTGGCACTTTGGAAAAACACGAAAAATGTTTGCATGGCAAACAATTCGCTGTCACCCGTCATGCCCCATCCGCCCCTTCGCCACCCCCTGTGCCTGCCCCCGTCCAGTGCTGACATCAAGAAACAAGAAAGCAAGCGAAGCTACAAAAAATCACTCATGACACGCCCCACGCCTGTTTGCTTGCATTCTGCATGGGTCAAACAACAGCAAATAGTATTCGGGGATTGGAAAATCGCCTCAGCGACGCTTCATGTGACATTTTGGCGAATTTCCATCAAGCAAATTGGCATTCATCGATGGTGCATGACATGCAAGACACCAACAAGTTGCCAAGCTTTTGTCAATTGCAATCACATTAAATATAATATTTGATCTGCCGCATCGACCCATCGCAAAGTTGAAGACAAATGTGGATCGATAGTTTTGTAAGTATGTAGATAATTATTTACTTAGCCTAGAGTATTTCAATTTCGACATTTTTTCTCATTTTCTTTATTTGTCGTGGTCCGACGGCAAAGCGCCTTATAAACTTTTTTCGGCAACAAAAAGTTAAGCGCAAAGTTTAGGTTTTTTTAAATTTTTGTTGGCTGTGTGGCCTCATTACCTGATTATGGTACACCTCAATGCTTACAAACAAGTTGGAGCGTTATGCACGCCCACAAAGTAGACAAACAATTAATTTTAAATGGCAAATTACATTAAGCTAAATATACACGGTACATGCTACCCACATAAAGGTGCTCCGAAGTGCCTGGCAAGAGGAATCTCTTTAATTTCATTGCGGAAACGATTCGCATTTGCGTTCAACAAATATTGTCTTGTTCCCAATCGAAGTCGGGCGCGATAATGCGAAGGCGTCTCTGGCAGCGACTGCCAGTTGCCTGTGGCGATGGGCTGCTGAAATATCTGATGGCTGAAATACTATATGTAAAACCACACTCACTTGACAGTAGCCACAGCAATCCACATGCCGCAATGACAATAAACAAATCGGTTGAAATTCCCGCTGAAACTGATCGACAATAGTCGACTGCAAAATACCCGAGCCTAGCAAAACATCAAGACTGTATGCTGATTAATCGGTTTGTATCTCAGTTATACAAATTTGCTTGGCCTCCGTTATTGGCAAACGCATAAATATCATGATATATTTGTAGAATAGCATTGTGTACCTCTGATCAATACTACAAGTAATAGCTGATGCTGATAACAGCTGAAAAGCTGATACTTGCTTCACAAAATAAAGTGCTAATAATCATCATATATTCTTCTATAAGCAAACGATCAATCAGCAAGCAACATGAAAGTGTCTGTGATACTGTCATTGGCTATTGCCACGACAACAGCTTGCCCATTACTTAATTGTAGCCAGTGGCGAGTGTGGGCCGCATAATTAATGAACAGTCAGTCGAGGGGCACAATTCCTCTACCATGTAGAACTTAGCTTTGCCAACGCCAGCAGCAGTGACTCCTAGTTTTGCGGAGGCGTCGGCATTGACACTGAATCAGGTAAGTAAAGCAGGGTTCCAGTAATAATTCCAATCTATTAATTATTTGCAATCTTTTGCAGCCGTAAGGTCAATGTGAACGTCTTCTAATGCTTCCCTTTTTCAAACTGCATTAGTTAGTTTCTGAGCTAATGCAGGCTTCTTATTGAGCAAAAGGATTATTCAGCTCTTACCAGTAATATTACATTCATCATACATACAACAAGTGCTGAGCTTCAATATAAACTTCAAAAAGTTCGAGTTGCACCCACTGGCCAAATGTTTGTCCAGTTTCGTCAGCAGGCTATTGCTTCTGGCGGGAACTTCCAGATCTCGGAAGAACTGCATTGAATCATCTTTGTCTTTGGCAGCCTGTGAGAATCTAGGGGAATGTGGTTGTCTTCGAGAAGGTGATCTGTGTGGCTACAGCTAACTTCTCTACGCCGACTTGTGGCTGTGAGTACTACAACTTAGCCGACTTTGGATTTGTCCCTAGCTGTTAACTTAGAATCCAACCGAAAACTATTCTGTAATGTCTGGTAAATAATAAGTGTAATTATATTTTTTACTTAAACAATATCAACTAGTTTATTATAACTTGCAAGTGAAATTATTAATCGACATGATATGATATATGGAGTTGTGCTCAAGAACAAGATATTTAAAGTGTCGTTTTGCACGCCTTGTAGCTGAATATGCCTGATTGCACAAGCTGGGCGTGAGTCTGTGGAGAAAAGTATACAAAAATATGGGACAGCAATTGTTCAACTGATGTACGAGTTATTTATTTTCGGTGTTGCCCAGCCCCCTTTCAGAAGGGGGAGGGGCAGCAGTCGCCGACTTGCGACTTGCGATTGCGCTGGCTGCTTGCAAGGTGTGTGAGCCACATTATAAATTTACTTCGTTTGTCTTCTACCCCGATATAAACGACTGCGACTGACAGTTCTGTCTGCCGAGACATTGCCCAGCAACTGGAGGGGAAGCGAAGTCGGCGGCGGGATGAAGATGGCATTCAATGACTGCGTCGACATTATTTCCATTCAGCTGTCGCTGCGTGCACTAAACTTATTCATCGACGACCGCAAATTGCGGTGCTGCACGAGGCGAGCGGCGTGGTGCGGGGGAGGGGGGGATGGCAGCAGACTGAGAATAGTTGGTTGGCTCTATTTAATGCCCAATTGGCATTACAATGGCTGCCCTCGCATTGGAATTTGCTGCTGGCAGTGCATTGAACTTGCCCCGTCCGCAGCACCATTCGAATTCCTCGACGACTCAGTTGTCTCTGTTCCCCTCGTCCCCCCGCCTCGACTGTTCCCGACTGCTTCGCCCGTCTGGTGCGGGAACAAAAAAATAAAGAGTCGCGTCGCGACGCAACCGGAAACTATGCAGCCATTTCGAGAGCTGTTTTGTCGAGGCACACGCTGACTTTGCCCACCATTCGGCAATATGAAGTCATAGCCATTATTGTACACACCCAAAGTCGTTGTTAATAAACGCAAACGGCGATCACCTTGTCTTGGTTATGGGCTGCATCCCTGTTCCATGTCTGTCTCTCTTTCCAACGCTTCTGTTTCGGCCGCGTTAAAAATAAATGCAATTTATTGTTGCCCATTTGCCAAAAAACAGCGAGTTCGCCAAAAATATGAGAAAAACACAGCAAAGGGAAGACAAGTCGCAAATTGCACAATCGCAGTGCATGTGTTATAAAATTTAAAGAAAATATAAAAAAACAACGATGAGCCATAATAATATGGGAAAATTAAAAATCGAGCATGTCAGCGACGGCAATAACAACAAAAGATAAAGGCAAATTCAAAGAAGGCGGAACATTCGACTAAAAGTCGCGTGATTTATGCCTCTGCAACCAGCCCACAGACAGAAAGGTGAGGACGAGAAGAGAGCAGCGAAGAGACCTGAACCGAACCGAACCGAACCGAACAGACAGAACGCCGCCCCATTTCCCACCCCAGCCACACCCCCACCTCTGCACGCCTGCCAGAGGAACTGGAACGCTGAAATGGTGGGCGTGGGCCGTATACCCCAGAGGCACGTCTGCAAATTTGCTCCAAAAAGTTGAGAAAGGTGAAATGAAACCAATAAATATCAGAGTACTTTAAATGCCATAAAAAAAAAATGCCATATGACGTCTGACGAAATACAAAAACCAGTATGCCAAGCTGCCTAAAATACGCGTAGTACTCGATTAGAACAGCCTTGAGAGTACTGTGTTTGTAAATCGAATTTTAGTGAAGTCTGAAGGATGTGTTTTAATTGATTGCTCTGCCTATTTATTTTTATATTCACATCCATTCGACGTCGACCTTTGTAAGATAATTAGACAGCTCACAAAACAGTCTATTTTCGATTTATGTCCGACTATCAATATGTGCGCGTAGGTGCCAGCAATATTTCACTTCACAGTTTCGCACAGTGTAATAATTATTGATGAATACTTTGGCCTATTTCAATCAGAAACAAAAATAAAAGCGACACAAGCGAAATCAAAGTAGATTCGACAACGTCACTTCAGATGTTTGCCGCGCAAATTAAGCGTAAAATTTTGTTTGACAAACGGGCAATGCGCCAGCAGCAGACATTAAATCTTACGAAAGATCTGCTCCTCCTCCAACTCTTAGCACACCTTGCGTTACCGCCGCAGAGGCGTCGTCCAGCGACAGCCAGGGGGCGCTCGAGTGCCGCCTGAGCGAGCGAGGGTGAGGGCGCCACTGTGCACATTTGGCAAACGCTGCGAGTTGATGACGTCAAACCCCAATAAGATGCTGCATATATAGACTGGTGGCTGGCGTCCACCTATTTGCGTGCTCTATACACAATCGCACATCCATCGCACTTGGGCACACTTTTGGGCTATTTTAATGGACTGCGATTCGTAACCAGAAGCTGAATTGAACGCTGTCCGTTGGTCTGGGCGACATCCGTAGTGCGGCGCACTTCCAGGAAATCCCGATGAATCACTTGACAAACCGACAAGCCTAAAGTTGGGGGATTTGTTCGGCGCGGCCAACGGGACGGGGACGGGGACGGCTGTGTAAACAAAAGTCACTCAAATTACATGGGCTTTACTCATGGGCTTACAAAGTGACAATTGTCTGACTGGAAAATATGCCTGGAATCCCCACAATGTCGCTGAAATTTCAGAAGCCACTTTAATCGATAGCAGACATGAATCACACAAGGTGTAGATGTAATTATAAGTTGATCGGCAATACACTTTCATTCAGTGCATAGTATATGGTGGACTTGAGTGCATTGCGGATGTGAGTATGAGTTTAATGCATTGAATTGTCAACAAAGATGCCAATGAATGGACTTACCCTATATATGTACACACACATTATTATTTATTCACGTATGTATTTATATTTGCCTGGCGACCCTATATGAATGAATGGCTATACTATGCGACCGATTGTATGTACAACATATGTACACATTTGCATTTATTCGCCTGCTGACGATGTTGACAACCAATTAATTTCAGATTGCCCACAACAAAAGCAAGTGTCGGACTTGGGTGGCGTCTGTGTTAATTGTTTTTAATGCAAATTGCATAAAAATAAATAAAATGCGATACATTGAAAATGGCTTAAAGTAGCCCAAGCCATTTCGATTTCAATTATGCCACAACTTTGCTACCAACGCTGCGACTGCGAAGAGTCTGACGTCAACACACATACAGCAGCAGCATGTGAGATAGTGTTTGTTCTATGGATTCCAATATTGTACCATGAGTCCGTCTGCTTAGCATCTCCATGCTCTGCCCACTGGGAATCGCCGTGGTGAAGCAATGCAGTGCACAGTTCATTGACATGACTATAAATTTTGTCGCCACGAAAATAGTTTTTCTGTTTTTCTCACTCTCCAACAGTGCTCTTTTCCGAGCTGTTGCACAATTTTGTGGTTTTCTTTACATTCGCCTGATTACTTCACTAAACTGCTGCACGAATCAGATCGAATACAAGATACTCTGTAAAAATGTAGGTTCCAATTCATGCCAAATACAAATCTAACTATAACCTAACACGGCTTGACTTTAAGAAGGGGAATTTAGTAATAATTCCGAATCGTCGTAAAGTTTTCCACTGTGTTTGCCCTTCCAGCTGATTACTATGGAAATTTGTGGTTTCTCGCAATGGAAATTGCAGTCAGTTGATGCAATTATGCTATTGTCTTACTTCTGGCATAATGGAATTTAGTTCTCCCTGTTCTTTTAAATGTCACATAAATCGTGGTGACCAAAGCTTTTTTGATGTCATTCTGTTGTTGCCAGAGCATTCGCCTGAGACACTGGAGAGCATATTGAAATACTTTGTTTGTGGCATTCATTGTGCAAAATTTCAATCTCTACATACTGTGGCTAGTTAATTAAAATGTGCCCTCAGTTGAGACACCAACAATGTGCTGCCGTAATTAAAATGAAAACAAATACGAAAGCGAGAGCGAGAGCGAAAGTGGGGTGCGATTTTCAGTGGTATTTTGGCATTACCAAGAAAATTGTAAAATGAATCAATATTGAATTATAAATCGCTAATTACATTTTGAAGACTTTTTCAAAATATTTTAATATTCTAATTGGCAATTTGTTATTTAAGCTTCAATAGATTCTATCCAACAGGCAGACGGACCTGCATTAATATTAAGTTTACGGCATTGTTAGACTCGGTGAACCAATCCTCGCATTTCATAGCCCATACCTACTTTATAGGGGTGGTGTACGAAAGGAGGTTATCCAATTTGTTTCGCAAAATGAAAAATGTTGCATTTTTATTGAAATGAATTTCCGTATTTCGCTGGCAATCACTGCGGATAGATATAGATACGCGCCTGCATGCCCCCATATGTCTGTGCCGCTGCAATGCAGAATAAGAATCACAATTTCATGCCACTGCATGTTGTATTTATTTTAAGATACTTTAAACTGAGTCAATGCAAAGCGTGGGCGGCAACAACTTAAATTGCAACAGCATTTTAATGAGCAGCACAACTAAAAATATACAATATTTTACATATCGCATGTATGCGCCACTTCTATTTGTTGGCGCGATATTATATTTGTCTATTTTCTAGTTTCTATGCTGCTGCTGACATGTGGCAAGATATGGAAATGAAAATGAAAACATCTTTGCAAAAATAAATGAGTTGTGAATGGTCAGAATTTCGTGCGTGGGCCGATGGCCAAACGTTGCAAGGAGTCAATGCGCTCATTAGCCAGGCACACAGCAAAGCACAATAAATCAACGGCAAGTAGAAAGTTGTCATAGCCAAAAGCAAATACTCAATTTGACGACAATTGAAATTGGCCGCAAGTGTAGTGACAATTGCTAGCTTAAGTTCAGGGGTGCCTAACCTCACACGCAGTTAAATAAACAACTTGAAGGAGACTATGAGTCGTCTGTGGCTAACTGACGTCTACGTCGACGTTTCTGTCTTGCCTAATTTTCATTGAACACTTTCACTTGTCACGGAAGTGGCCTAAGCACAACACAAAACAACGCAACGCCCTCTTGCGCCCAGAGGCTAAAGTGTCGAACAACCCTGAATATTGCCAATTGAAGCAATTTGTCAAATTTGGCAACGCAACTGCTGATGATTTTGCCACGGGCAGGGACACATTATGACCAAGTCCATTAAACTCAAAAGCGTCTGCAACTGCGGTGGCAGTGGCTTTCCTTCCCATTAATGTGAACGCTTAAATGGCACTCTCTGATAACTAAAAGATAATAATGCCCTCCACTAAAGTACAGCTTTTTTTCTTGCAAATGTAAATTTTGCAAGAGCTTTATTGCTGAGCTGTTTTATTGCCAGCAAATTTATGGAGTGACGCAAAAGCAAAACACAATTTCTTATGCTTTGCCAATTTATTCTTTTTTTTTTGCATTTTAAGCCCTCTTCAATTCAATTAGGTTGGCAACTCTTCGCCGATTCACTTTACAATTTTGTCCGTAACTCTTGGCAACGCAACTTCGGTATTCTCACAGTACTCGATGCTACAATATGCATATTTTTATTCGATAAGAGCACGATTTAACAACTATTGCAAAAGCAGACAGCGAAGTTGAAAATTTTCACTGCTGCTTGTAAGCGTATTCAATTAGTTTGCCAATTTAAGACTCTTTGGCCGAAACAATGGAATAAAAATGCAAACTTTTCTAATTTATGAAATTGTGCCATCGATGCTGAATGCGCATTTTCCAACACTCTTTTGGTAATGACACTTACACAGCAGAGTAGGCTAGGTGACATGCCAAAAACGATGACTTGTTAAAGGACCTCAGTTGTGACAAGTTATTCTTTCACAAATTTTCGCAGTGAGCAGAGCTCTTGAAAGTAGAAAATAAAAAAAAGTAAAAATTAAATTCCTCTCTTTGAGTCGTTGTGTCGAGCAATCTTTGGTTTTTCGCATTCCCATCTCCGCGCAAGTTGTTCCCATAGCAAAAGTCTAACTGTAACTACTAGCCACAAAAAGACACCAAGAAACGCAAAAATGGTTCCAGTTACAAAGCCGAACACCAAGGAGGTGCAGTGCCAGCTCGCCGCGTGTGATGAATCAAAGCTGCAGCCCGAAGTCATGTTGACACCGAAGAGCGGGCGCGTCGGCATTTTCAATGCCGAAGACTTTTTGTCGCGTGCTCAGATGAACGACAAGATCAACAACATCTTGCGCTCGCCCACCAAGGCGCCAAACGGGGTGCGCCAGCGCTCTGTCTACACCAACAACAACCCATCGCCGGTAAGTGAGATGGACAAACAATGAAGAACCAAAGAATTTGAAGTTTGAAGTGCTTGTTTTGAAATTGCAGCAGACTTCGATGCGATTGTCTGGAACGGCTTCTTCGCTGTCATCGCGCATGAGCAGCATGTCGCTGAACAGCGGCAGCGCAAGTGTGGGCACCAACACTGCAGTGTTGGCCAAGGAGTGTTCCAGCCAAACCAACGCTAGCTGTGGCGCTGGGTCGTATCGAGGTATTGGTATGTCCATGCATCAATCTCAACCAATGCTATCAGCCATTGCTCCCGACTTGGAGCCCATCGTGCATGGTGCCAAGTCAATGACTGCTCGCTTTGCTCCCTTTGGGTATGAGAATGGAAGTCCATATTGTCCGGTAAGTGCTTAATAAATTGCTCTATTCTGTTCATTTAACTAATCCCCAACGAACGCTCAGCCCCCGCAGCCACAAATTCACCACACACAGCAGTTCCCTTCGCCGATGCCTCCACCACCACATGCTCTCGGCCGTGTCACCTCACGCACCTTTGAGTTTGAAAATAGCCCACCACCACCACCACCCTGTCCAGGCTCTGGACCCATCGCCATGTCGAACGGCACCATTCAGCTGCGCCTACGCGAGGGTGTTCGGTATGCACAACCAAACAAAAACACAAATTAATTAGTTTTTAATTAGTCCTTTCTCGTCCAGCATTGACATGACTCTTGATAAGGCAGTGCGCGTTTTGAACCAGCGCAGCATGGTGGCCGTCTCTTTGTCGCGTAATGGCACCAACTCGGCATTAATTCACCCTAATGGCCGCATTTTACAGAGCGGCTCGAAGGTCGAAATTGTCACATACGACGGCATGAAGACCAACAATTTCGTGTAAGAAGAAAAAAAAATAGACACGACAATTCCAATGCAATAACATTGCGACTTCCTTGCAGGCGATATGCCAAAATGTGGTATAAGGGAGTGAGTTTCACTAGCGAGTCTTGCGCTTTAATTTATCTAGTAGACACTGCTGGAACACGCACAACAACCGACACTTTCACTGACCTGACCAAGGACTACACTCTGGCAGTGTTTTATGAGTGAGTAGCTGGCGT
This sequence comes from Drosophila rubida, assembly GCA_035046165.1. NCBI lineage: Eukaryota > Metazoa > Arthropoda > Insecta > Diptera > Drosophilidae > Drosophila > Drosophila rubida. The sequence continues at coordinate 37,088,013 of JAWNOF010000021.1, forward strand.
TAGTTGCAATTTCAAATTAATGTCACTATTCCTATTGCTATCTTTATTCAGCGACTCACGTCACGGTCCCTCCTTTGTGCCGGATGCACAGGAGGTGATTGCCAAATCGTCGTACAGTTGCGCCGATGACGGCACCGAAATGTACGACATCAATGGTTTTCGCATCATTCAGGCCGCCGATGGCCTGGTGAAGGTTACTCGTCAGCATAACAAAGGACTAATTCGCACGAGCCCCGGCAATGGATCAGTTACTCTTACAACTCTGGGTATTCATTGCACCGCCTCATTGGGAAAGACCTCGCATCTGTTTCTGCGGTAAATACTCATCGAATACTAGTTAGCATTAGTAATAATATTTGCCCCTATATCTTCACAGTCGCAATGAGAAGCGCATGCACTTCGATGGATCTAATTTCATAGTGCGCAACGCCGGACACTCGGCTGGATTTAATGAGAACAACCTTCTGATTGTCTATTAACTTGGCAAATCCCCAAACACAACACCACACTTCCTGGACACATACATAAACAGACAGCTCCATTGCAGTTATTAGGGACCGTTACGCTGACCCAGCTTTTGAGAGGGATAATAATGAAAAAATTGGATAAACCATAGAAAAAAATAAAACATGAAACTAAAAATAAGGCTCGCAAAAAGGCGCGAGGAGCGGACTAGACAACCTGATGATAGAAATACATGTATTATCAAATCGCCAATTGGCGAATACGTGTTAAAAAACCTACTACCAATCCCATCCACCATGGTTGGGTGTTTGATCACGAATGTCTTTCGTTACTCGACGTAAGCGCAACGCAACTAAAAAGGAATTCGTTTTTAGTTAAATTTTCATACTCGAACTTTTTGATATCCGTGAAAAAATAGTAAATAACGTTGGGACGCGTGCCCACTGCCCTGCCTACTACTTGAAAAACGCTGGCCAGATTTGGCCTATGTAAAAGCGCTAGCGTTTTAATTTTTAAGGCTCATTTCAATTATTGAAAACCACGGAAACTTTTACTGTAAAAAAATCATACATAACGAAAAGCCTTAAACAACTTTTCACATGCAAACAAAATTGAAAACACAAGCGATGTCCAACGCACAGCATGGTGAGATGTGTGTGTGCAACAACTAGTAGGCAGTGGTCTTAAGAGGTAGCTGTCCCTCTGTGCGCTGCACTTATGGAGGGGCGGCGCCAGTAATAATTATCGTTAACAGTTAATGTTAAGATTAGTTTGTAGTTTATGCAATCCAAACTGTTCATCCACACAAGAAAGTGAATATTGTTACATTCTGAATAGAAAATTCAAAGTGTACACAAAGTGAATTGCAAAGTTATAGAACACACGAAAAAAGTGAGAATACCTTAAGTATTTAAGACAGATAAAATACATAATATTATTTAAGAGCTAACACATCATAAACTGCATGCACATGTACACACACATATAATTATATATATATTATATAAATATAATCAACACAATGATAGGCGTACGCCTCCTACACAACACAAATTAACTTGGGCTTTGGTTCCAGTTACGCCCAAGTCTTTTTGTTGTAATAGCCTTACGACAATCTCCAACACCCTAAATTCACAAGCATGTATAACGAAATTTATGTATGTATCTAAATCTATAAAAAAAAGTACTTATAAAATATTAATAAAATTGTGTTTAAATTGTGGGATATTGGGTAAACTGCATCTCCTATCTCGGGTGAAGTTAAAATATATTTCTGTATTATAAAAAATCAGTTTATATAAAAACATGTGAAATACGTTTTATGTTTCGCAATTGGTGAATATCAATGCATATCAAAATTGAATTTGAAATTGAATAGAATTAAACCACATAAAATTAAAATCGGCATAGGGTTTCAAACTTAAAGGCAGCCACTATTTTCATAGAATCAGAATTAGAATTAGAATTCTAATGGAAACATAATCCGCATTTAGGCCGCCAAGTGGAAACAGTGTTTAAAAAACTTTGAGAGAACGATGTATGTGAACTTTTAGATAAATATTTACTATGTGGCAACTCTCGGCTCGATATCGATATCGATTAATTTTCAAGAGAAGTGAAATAAATAACTTAGAATTTTAGTAATGATATGTAACGTGTATTGATAAGCAAATGTATTGAAAATCATAGATTTACATCTATATTTATAAAATACGAAGGCTTTTAAATTGATAACTGTGCGTAACGGAAAAGCTTACGGAATTTTTCAACACTGTCTTTGTAAAGTTTTACCTAGCAGGCGAAGTGTCATTCAGAAAGACATTAGTTGTGGCAAGTCATTCTTTCACAAATTTTCGCAGTGAGCAGGTCTCTCAAAGTTGAAAAAAGTTTAAATTAAATTCTAAGACACCAAGAAACGAAAAAATGGTTCCAGTTACAAAGCCGAACACCAAGGAGGTGCAATGTCAACTCGCTCCATGTGATGAATCAAATGTATCGACAGATGTAATTCTAACACCACGAGGCGGGCGCGTCGGCATTTTCAATGCCGAAGACTTTTTGTCGCGTGCTCAGATGAACGACAAGATCAACAACATCTTGCGCTCGCCCACCAAGGCTCCAAACGGGGTGCGCCAGCGCTCTGTCTACACCAACAACAACCCATCGCCGGTAAGCAAGAGCGACGAACATTTCAACTATAGATATTGAGATGTGAATTGTTTTTTTTTTTTTTCGGAAATTGCAGCAGACTTCGATGCGCTTGTCTGGAACGGCTTCTTCGCTGTCTGCGCGCATGAGCAGCATGTCGCTGAACAGCGGCAGCGCAAGTGTGGGCACCAACACTGCGGTGTTGGCGAAGGAGAGTTCCAGCCAAACCAACGCAACCGGCGGCCTTGGGTCGTACCGACGCCTGGGTTTATCCATGCACCAGTCTCAGCCAATGCTATCAGCCATTGCTCCTGATTTCGAGCCCATTGTCCATGGATCCAAGTCGCTGACTGCTCGCTATACTTCGTCTTTTGGCTTTGATAATGGCAACGTATATTGCTTGGTAAGGTCCTTATAAAGTCTTTTATTTCAACGGCGAATTGTAAGTGAAACTATGCTTGATCTTAGCCACCGCAACCGCAAATGCACCACACAAAACAGTTTCCATCACCGATGCCTCCACCACCTCACGCCTTGGGCCGAACTAGCTCGCGCACATTTGAATTTGCAAACAATGCACCACCACCACCACCGCCCTGTCCTGGATCGGGACCAATAGCCATGTGCAATGGCACCATTCAACTGCGTCTTCGCGATGGTATTCGGTAATAAGCTCCCTCAATGTGATACAAACTGCATAACTAGCCAGCTTTCTATGTCAGCATTGACATGACTCTAGATAAAGCAGTGCGCGTCTTGAACCAGCGCAGCATGGTGGCTGTCTCCTTGTCGCGCAATGGCACCAACTCGGCGTTGATCCACCCCAATGGGCGCATTCTACAGAGCGGCTCGAAGGTCGAAATTGTCACATACGATGGCATGAAGACCAACAATTTTGTGTAAGTATCTTTGAGTGCAGTCACCAAAACAGATTCAATTCTTATGGCTAATATTGCAGACGATATGCCAAAATGTGGTATAAGGGCGTGAGCTTCACCAGCGAATCTTGTGCTTTAGTTTATCTGGTTGACACCGCGGGAACTCGCACAACAACCGACACTTTCACTGACCTGACCAAGGACTACACTTTGGCAGTGTTCTATGAGTGAGTGATCGGGCTCTAGTTTCATATCTGGCCATATTCATAATCTGTTTTATCAATAGTGATTCGCGTCACGGTCCGTCTTTTATGCCGGATGCACAGGAGGTGGTAGCCAAGTCGTCGTACAGTTGCGCCGATGACGGCACCGAAATGTACGACATCAATGGTTTTCGCATCATTCAGGCCGCCGATGGCCTGGTGAAGGTTACTCGTCAGCATAACAAAGGACTAATTCGCACGAGCCCCGGCAATGGATCAGTTACTCTGACGACTCTGGGTATTCATTGCACCGCCTCATTGGGAAAGACCTCGCATCTGTTTCTCCGGTAAATACTCATCGAATACTAGTTAGCATTAGTAATAATATTTGCCCCTATATCTTCACAGTCGCAATGAGAAGCGCATGCACTTCGATGGATCTAATTTCATAGTGCGCAACGCCGGACACTCGGCTGGATTTAATGAGAACAACCTTCTGATTGTCTATTAACTTGGCAAATCCCCAAACACAACACCACACTTCCTGGACACATACATAAACAGACAGATCCATTGCAGTTAATAGGGATCATTGGAACATGGTTTTAATTAGATAATGGGATTAGCCATTTGAGATCATACGGCCTTCATATAGCCGTATAAAGGCGCGACCCACGCATAAGACATCCTGATACCCAAAATTCCTAAAATGCCAAATTAACAACAAACTCTTCGACATGGTGGATGTCTTCTGCGAGTCCGGCGCAAGCGCTACATAGTGAACAGGCTTTTACTTATACTTATATAGTAAACTATAAATTTTGATATCGGCAATTAGTAAAAATGAAAAAAAAATCATACTAACAGGAATGTCCGCACATATTCAAACTGGAAAGCATATGCGACAATTGGACACTGACAACGATAGAATTAATTGAAGTCTATTCTGTCAATAGACTTATCCAAAAAATAGTTTTAAACACAAACAGTGAAACATTGCATTTTCCAAATGAGCACAAATGAAAGTGAGAAGTTGATGCAAGAAGATACGTATGAAACTACACGTACCCAATTGCACAAGCTATTTACGATAAAACAGCATATTCGTGTACTCTCCTATATATTATAATATTATGTATACGTAACCACGAAATCAATAAAAATACTTTTTTAAGAATGATAACTAAAAAGGATATGAGCTTGGCTTGTTATTCGCTCTGTTTGTGGACTGGTCATGAGGATAGATTCGACTTTTTTTATGTTTAAAAACTTTTAAGATGAAAGCCATATGCGTGGTCGGCTCGAGCGCTGGGTACTGTACGCTGTGTCTTGCGAACCATAACCGCCTTGCGAGTGGGCAAGACTGAGACTCGTAAATTTTCAAGGAAATTGCTTCATAATATATACACATACAATCACACACATGCGTTGGTAACCACGCCCAAAGGACCAAAGTCTCCCAGTGCATATTATGAAAGTTTGTGCGCCACAAAATAAGTAATAAGACTGAAGATATTTTTATAAGCTTGCGTCTCTTTGCAGCCATCTTGTGTGTAATTGCCAGTGCTGGGTTGAGATTGAGTTCTTAAAGAAGAATGTGGGTTAGTCTTAGCTTGGTTCCGTTTACCTGTAGACAAATCCAAAAGCATAGGGAGATGGGATCGGCTGTCATATAGACTAATGCTGTTGCAACGCTTTGCGTGGGAGGCTGATGCTGTGGCAGTTGTTGTTGCTGCGGTTGCTGTTGATAAAGTTTATTGGAAAACGCTTTGCCAGTAATGTTCGATTCTGTCATAAGAAGAGAGTGGAACCAAAGTTAAATAGACCAACAACAGCAAGTCATTAGCAACTTAGAGTCTGGGCTAGAACATACAAAGAAGGTACATTGAGCAGAAGCGTTAGCTGCGGTGAAAGGTGCGACAGCAGTTATGGCACAGCATCGTTATACGAGTAGCAACAACAATTACGAGTACACAGAAATGCCTAAATGCTATTTAATTGTGACTTATTTGGGGATGACTAGATGAATGTTTTGTGCGATTGTGCTACTGTGTGTGTGTGTCTGTGTCTCTGGATGTGTGTGAGTTCCCATAATAGAGAGTTCTGAGAGCAGTCAAGCATAGTGAACTGCATCAACTGTTTGCCGCTCGTAGGAAAGCCAGTTGGCCCCATATCACTTTGCCACATCTCGTTAAGGTCTATATATGCGGAATATTCAATGCTCACGCTTGCGTGCCTCTCGTTACACACTGCGTTAAAGGATAGGGGAGGCCGGGCGAGGAGTCGAAGAAGCTGCAGGATTTGGGGCACGGAACGTGACTCCCACGCCTGTGTTCAACATCAAACGCTTTTCACACTTAATTGGGCATAAAATTAAATCAGAATTGATTAAAACACTTGAATGACAACGAAAAGAAACATCAACAGCAGCAAAGGCAACAGCAAGAGCGACTACAACAACAGCTCAAACGAGGACAGCGGCTGTGACACACTCTTCGCCCCCCTCGCTGCGCCATGCTCCATTCTTCAAACTATGCACAAAAGTTTATGGTTTTGGGTTTCCCAGCTGACGCATCGATATCGACCTCTTTTTCCCGTCTAACTTTAGCCGACTTCAGTCAACTTGGGCCAGCAATTTACGCCGTTGGAAAACAGGGCAAGCCTTTGGGGCCAGCCTAACTTGCTCTTTCTGTCTACTGCGCTGTGTGCTGCCGCCCTGGGAGCCCACTAATTGCTCTCCTCCGAAGGCCTGGCCAAAGTTTATGGAATACAATTTCCGTTTTAAGTCACTGTACAAAAACAAAATTACGCGGCTTGGGGCCTCAAATCAATTTATGCATTACAATTTAATGTGCTATCAATTATCTGAACTCTGCTTCGATTATCATACTCTCTCGACATATTCCATTCAATTTTAATTTATGACTGCCAAGCATGAATCAAATTTGCATGGCTAACGAAGAGGCAACGCTCAGTGATCAGCATTCAGTGCAATTTCCGGACATTACTTGAGTATACACTGTACTTAGTTGCTAAAAGTTTTGGAGTTGTTTCGAAATAAAAGTTTGGACACCAACTACAGTAAATTCTCTGGTTACTGTTCAGACTGTCTTTAACTGCAAGTTTAACTTTATTTGGCACATTCAATAAGTGTGTCAAGGCTAAACACAAACAAGTTAGACGCAATGATAAGAGCGGAAGTGTGATGCTGAAAATGTTGACTGCTGTTTACGACAGATATTCGGAAACGTGTTTAAACTTACGTCACCTGCCAATCTATATGCACTTGCGAACTGAAGGTGACATCTATAAGTACACCTACTAAAATATCTTGTCATACTTATGAGCTGTGTCAGGTTTGTGGCTCTCAAGCAAAACTACCTGAGAGGCAGCCGCACTGTTTATCTGTAATGCTTGTGCTTACACAGCCGCTAACCCCTGCTGAGTTACGAGTGGAAGTCAAGACTTGGGGCATGTGGATTGTGATAAAAGACGTTGGCATTTTAAGTTGCAACCGTCAATCAAATAAATCAAAGAGGTCCAAGATTGTCGGTGGCTCTGTGGGAACTTCAGATACAGCTACAGCCCCATCTACTGCTGACAGTTGGTAATGTGCGTTTCAAGCACTCGAGTGTGGGAAGTCGACGGAGTCGGGCTGGATCAAAGCAAGCTGTCAACATTGAACGCTGTCTGAGGTCGCTCAGTTTACCCTGCGCAAAGACGGCAATTTAAGTTTACGTCCTGCATTACGGCAGACAACTTGATTATGTTATTTGATCAGTTTCTCCATCCTCCTTACGACCTGATTTAGAGTGGAAGGTGAGCACGTCATGTTACCTCCTTTGCTGACACGAGTTGGCATATGAGCAACAACGACAACGGCAACGGCAAGAGCAACGGCAGCAGCGACAATAACAATAATTTGTGCAGGTTCCAAGCAATCGCGAGTTCAAAGGACGTCTGGGGGCATGTAGGAGGCGAGTAATACGGCAGTTATTGGTACTTATTTAAGGCGTCTGTCATGCTTGATTGTCGCTGTCAAACAATCATAAATTATGCACAGACAGGTTTATGAGGCAATCGATTGACATCTGTGGGTAAAAGATGTTGACATATTGGAATATTCACAGCGTCTTCAATTAGCTTAATTAAAATCCAGCCCTTGTCACTTAAATCACTTCAGGACGATAGCTAATCAAATTACAAATCCTTGCTGTGCGAAAATGCGGAATTTCTACTTCTTCTTCAGCAGGTGTCATTGCACCAGTAATTACAATCAGAGCTATGCCCCCCTCTCGCTCTTTTTCGTTGCTAACCCCTGGCAAATTCTATTCACATCAAGTAGAACAGAATGCCAAATTCCAAAATCCAATTCCATTTGCCGCGCTTGGCAACGGCTGACGACAAAAGCCCAATGCAGAGGAGACGTGACACGACCAACAATAAATTTACAGCAAAATATTCATTCTTTTCGGGTTTTTTGCTTTTGTTTTTGTATTTCGATTGTAAGTGACTTTAAGAGTTGTACTGCTGTCATCCCAAATTTATTTTCATCTTGTGTTTCCTCAACTTGACTTTTTAAACCGTTTCATTTGTGTCAATTATTTATTTTTGTCAGTTGCAAACACGAACTCTAATTGATTATTTATATTTGTTTAGACCTTGTTATATTATACTTTCGCTCATTATTGGCAGTTTTTCGTAGAACTTGCGGGGCTGTTGCTTGTACAGCTAAGTGGAATTCTTTGAATTAATTAATAAATATTGTTGAATTTAAATTGCTTTTAATCAAGCAAATAATCTTGAGTACTTAAAGTGTCGCCTTCAAGTGCAGAGTAAATAACATGAAACAAAAAAGAAAGCAAAGCACAAGGCTGGTTAAACAGCAGGTGGTACAGCAGCAGCAGAGTGCTCAACTTGCAATCATTGACAACAAACTCTCCAAACTGTAGTTATATTTTGTTGAAGATCCAACTTTTTATTTACTAAACTCATACCAAGAGCTTAAAAGCACTTGGCAGAAATTGCAGCATACTTTTGTGGGCAACCCGAAGAACAGCTCAGAAGTAGCATATGCGTGTGGTTGCTCGTCTCTTTGTAGGTGTGTGTGTGTATATGTGAGTGTTGGAGTGCTGTTAATGCATGGATATTGGTCAACCTGGTTTCTTCACTCTATATTGTGCTTGTGACTCGGCAACTCTGCATATGGCAGTTCAGAAATTCACATCCAGCTATTCTCTTGCCTGCAATTGATGGCACCGTTGTGGCAAGTGTGGCATGCGGCGCCGAGCAGCGCCTTAATTAAGTCGAAAATCCAACCTGTCACTGCAAAATAAACACCCGATGTCTCCTCCCCCACGTGTCTCGCTTACCACCTCCCTGTTTGAAGTGGTCCGTCTATTACAATGCATGAGTGTTGGGCGCTGTGGAGCGTAATTCTCATTACTTCTCATTAAAATTCATTAACATGTTATTTCTGGCGTTTAATATTCACGTATTCGCCTGTTTAACAGTTCACCTGCTCACCAATTCAGCTGTTGAACAGAAGTGTAAGCGTTCGCTCCCTCTGCCTTTCTGCCACTTATCGTTATTATTTGGCGCGGCGATTCAATTAAGTCTAATGGTAAAATGCTGTTAAGCAATTAAATTGCTTTTGTTTCTGCCGCTTTTTGCGATTCAAATTGTAGGACGCAATATCTCCACCCTACGTAAATGAAACTCGGCACAAATCAAATTATAAAAGCATGAAAATCCATGTAGTAAATTGTTCTATGAAGTTTGCTATAAACCTTCGGCACATCGAAGATTTCATACCCTGACTGATAAGATAATTAAACGTAACATACATATATTTTTATGTACTTATGCTGCATTCAATGCGTTCTGTATGAAGTATTCAAATATGAACAATTTAATCTATCTATAACTGCCGCTTAGCAGATATTTATTCTAATTGGATTTACAATGCTTTCCACCACAGTTTTTATAGCATACTTTTAAGCGCACAATAAAATACAAAAATTTGCTAGATTTGACTTTTCTTTTGTGTGTGAGATGGCAACAAAAGATGAGCGGATATTTATTATTCGTGATCTCTGGCTGCTTTAATTGCACAATTTGCTGCTGGCATTTTTTGTAGTAAGCGTGAAGTTTTCCAGTGCATGATTGCATGTTTAATTACACAAGTAGCATATTTGATGCGCACTTGCCAGCTCTGAAGTGCGTGTAGGAGGCAAGACTTACATAAATATGAAGCCAATTGCAGGTATTAAGCTAAAAGCCGAGATACATGCCACGAGAGCTACGAAGTAAGGACGATTAAATTGTACTCACATGGTGGGAAAGGCCATTGATGTGGTTGCCATCAGAAGCTGCTCCTACGCCTCTTCCTCTCGCCTTGTCTTCGCCAACGCCAACGCCAACACCAGCACCAGCACTTCCAGGTCCTACTCCTTCTGTTGCCTTTGTGTGTGAATGCGGTTGCTGGTGCTGTGGTTGAGGATGCGCACCGATGAGCGGGCTGCTGGGCGGGAGCTGATGCTGGTGGTGATGGTGGGAGGTGGTGCTGTGGGTGCTGCTTGTATATCTGCCACTCCCGCTAGCGTTGGAGGGCGATGGCGAGGCGGGCGGAGTGGGTTGCGGTTGTGGAATTGAGGGGCCCGTTCTGTTGCGTAAACGGGCCAATGCACTCCGTAAGCCCTCCGTATTGTCTTTGTCGGGCCCCTTTCCAAATAAAATGCATCCGCAGAGCACTTTGAGCCGCGATACCTACAACGTTGCGGCCTCCAAACTGCTCTCGCGGTCAACTCCAAGTGTCTCTTCACCCTTTAAAGTCACTCCTCAATTCGGAGTGTGTTTAAATCGCAGATTGTTCATTGCTTAACTTTAAGCGCATAATGAAATCGAAAGAAAAAAGATTCTTTAGACTGCACTACAACGCTGTTTTTACAGCATTTTCAATTTCCTGAAAAGGCAAGGAAAAGGTATAGAAAATTAATAGCAACTTGTAACTTTCGGTGAGCGAAATGCGAGATATTTGTTGATGTAATAAAAGGAGTATTTCTTTCGTATATATAAGCAAACTTAATAGTTACATAAATCGAATGCGTTCAAAACAAACTTTGCACTTTCAGCTTGTGGCGGATACTTGTTGCAGAAGGTAGTCCAACTTTGGAGCCATGAAACGGACACCAGAAATTGCAAAATAGTTTTGCGGTCACTTACACCCAATTATAAAATGCCGGCAAAATAAATTGCAATTAAATTTGCGGTAGCCAGCGGCAAGTCGTTAAAATTGCACTCCTCTTTTAGGTGAAGTAACAACCATTTTAATTTACAATTTGCAAGGGATGCAAAAAACACATGATGTACTTGTAGTTGGCAAGTAGTAATTAAAAGTGCACTTGTCAGACATCATTGTGGTTCCCACAGGCTGCTCTTGGCATTGCTATTTTAGCTGGGACTCAAGGATTTGTGCAATGTGACAAAATGGTTTCGGGACAACGGGCAAAACGTGACGAGAAAATACCCTCTCGCAATGCAATGACATGCTGCAGCTGTTGCTGTGGGTAAAAACTATTTAAACTAATTTGTATGCCGAATGAGTCAACTGAGAATTGGCTTCGGCAGGTCTGGTCTGGCAGGCAGCTAAGGGCATGAAATATGCAAAGTGACAGCTGTTGTCTACATGCAGCCGCAGGCAGGCAGGCAGCCAGGCTAGAAGAAACGTAGCACAAGCGCAAGGCTAGCGGGTTGGAAGTTGCTGTGGTGGCATGTGATAAGCGGGCGAACACAAACAAGCTTGACAAATGTCTCATACTATACTTGTATGCGAGCTACACCTGTCACACGCTAACAAAACACATTCATAAACACACACACACACACACGCACAGACACGCTCGGCAAGCAGTCGCTCTCGGTCTTTTACGACACTTTTTGCATGACTTGCTTGCGGCAGGGACAAACTATAAAAACAGTTGCACGTTTTGTGTGACTGCCGAAAGGATGCTCTTATTACCGCCTGTTTAAAGCGCACACATGAGCAGATCACACACACATGGTACTTACATCCCTGCCCCTCCCTTCCCTTCCCTCCCTTTCATGGCGGGCGACAATAACTATGATCTGTATTAGGTGAAACTTTTGAATTGGGGGAATCACATTTGCCATATGCCAATGTCAGCTTATTCTCGAAACTGTTTGAACATGATTTATTGCGCTGGTAAATGATACGAATTGCTCATAGAAGCTGGCTAGGACATTGCGGCTTGCTCTGGTTATTTGGCAATGATTTAAAGCCAACTGAAGTGTAAGTCTTGCAGGTTAATGGCAATTTCGTCATGAGACGAGCCAAGAAGCCGTCGGCTCAAACAGCGCGCAAAAAGTGAAAGACGAGAGAACGTTAAATGAAATCATTTTGTGGTTATTTTCTAAAATCTTTTTGCAAATTCATCATGGCTATTGTGCGTGTTGTGTGTGTGTGTATGTGTGTGTGCGTCGGGAGCTAGCAAAAGCAATTTACTCGCATTGTTGTCGCTGTTTGCTACGCAGCAATTATTTTCTCATATTACGTATACGCAGCGCGTGCCCAATTCACTGTTTACAGATTTACGACTCTGCCTCAATTTCTATTAGAACTTTTCGCTTTTTTTTGAGACAACAAGTGAGGGGATGGGTAGAATGACTTTTCGTATTTAAGCCAAAGAAGCCGAAACAACGCCACAAATTGTTGGCCGCGACTCGCGTGCCTCTCGCTCTCAAGTGGTCGGCCAGCAATATTATCATTATTTTTGGGGCAGAATCTAAGAGTTTTGTTGCTGCAACAAACTGTGCGTCAAATTAACTTCGTACGCGCAGTCAAGTCTGAAGCCAGACTCCCAAGTGATATGATGGCAAATTTGTAACGCCTCACTTTGCCATCCTCGTCATCCGCTTTGCTGGCATTGACACTGCCTGAGGGCAGGCGACGTCTCTTTCCGCTTTCTTTCTTCATTATGCGTAATTTCTCATTTTCAGCTTTCAGCAATTTGCAGAGCATTCAAAAGAACTTTAATGTTACACGTAAATTCACAATTATTTAATTCGCAATGTGATTATTTGCAGAGTTCATCACATGGAACATGAGTAAATATTTAATCAAATGTGATTTTCCGCTTACGCGAGTGTGCGACTATAACGTCCAACAGGGGCATTACTCATACGCAGTGGTGCCCCCAGCAAACAGCCGAAGACAGACAGGTGCCACGGCCGTGGCATGGATGAGTTATTATAACAATAATAATCATCAGGTCGTCATCATCATTGCCACACCAGCATTCAATAAATTTATATTCATTTCATAGATTCGGCTGCAGAATCGATTATTATTATTATTATTATTATTTACAGCTTTCGACAATGTGGATTTGATTGATGTTTGGCTCATTACTGAATCCATTATGAGCCACATACGTGGATAAACAAATGTGTGTGCCGCCGACTGAAATTAAAATGCTGATTGCAAAGTGGGCCAACGACAACGACGACGACAACGACGGAAGCAATGCTGGAGGCTCATAAATCAAAAATTAAGTTAAGACAGCAAGGAAGCTAAGCGCGTACTACCGAGATATACGCGTAAAAGAGATTTCTTTGCTTCTGTTCATTGTGCATGCATCACCTGGTCTGGATGTCGCCGGTCGACGACGAGTTGGTCGAGTGGAAAAGCTCGTTAGGAATTCAAACTCTGAATACAAGTATAGTTGAATGAATGAAAGCCGAATGTGTGGCAATCAACACACATTTACGTCTAAATTTAATTAAACGAAATAGATGCAATTTTAATGAGTTCGATTGGATAAGCCAGAGCTTAATTATGGCTGCCAATTAGTAGAGCTTAACTCGAGCACGAAAACAAAATATAAAATACAAATTTCCATTGAAATTTCAATTTTCAAATCAACATGATGTTAATTGAAACGCGTGAATAAAGTGCAAACTATACCTAGTTGGCATCCTCTACTATTGGCATTTCAATCAAATTATGATTTCAATAGGCTTTACCAACATGTCTTTGAAGATTAAAGCTAAGGCCGCTTAGCGATTGATGCACAATATTCTGGCTATTGGCGTGCAATTTTGTGCTACACTTTTAAAGTAATCTAATGAAATTAAGTTGGCCGACACACCCGCAGTTGCATACGCCATGTTATAGAGGGCTCGATGGCTGCAAGGCCATCAAATTTATGGGCGTGGCACAAGGTGGTCGTGTCGCGCCACGCCGTGCCGCGCTGGCATTGGAAACATTGTAAGCAAACCGCTTGGGCGCATTTCGTGCAAAATTGAGTTTGCACAATAATTCAATTTGGCAAGCACATAAATTTTAGATATGGCGTTAAAAGGATTTCAATACAATTTCATATAGACGACGCCCAAGCACCACTGCACACACACACACACACACACATACAAACAGGGCACAAGCTGCCTAAGTGCGTACGCAGTTTGAGTTCTATTGGAAATGAGTGTGCTGTGAGCTGGAGCGGAGATTTACTCGACTCCAACCACCGAGGTTGGGGCTACAAATTTTCAGGCGAGTCCTCTTGGAAAATAAACCAGATGGGCACACACACACTGGCAGTAAATAGGCACTTACACATGTCTACTTAGCTTGTTTTACCTCACGGACCCCTAATAGACACTTAATTAAGAGAATATTACGCAGCTGACTCCACACACTCTAGCGCAACATATCCGGTGGCCTTCAAACTGAACCCTGGCATTGTGGACTGGGGCCAGCTAAGGGTCTTTTTGGTCAAACCGTTCCATGTGCTGTGCGTATTGTGTGGTGGGCTTCAAGGTTTTTGCGTCGTTGAATGCAGCTATTACCACCACCACCGAGACTTTGGCCACAAAGTCGAAGTCACAATACAAACAGATCAGAGTCCGCTCAGTAGTTGGAATTCATTGCTTTGTTGCTGCTGCCTTCCAGTTCAATGAGCAGGTCATATCAATAGCTGAATTCGCAGTGTCATTGGCAGTGCAAACGACAGCTGAACTGCCAGCCGCAATAAATTGATACAAAAGCAGTTGTTTCCTTCCTTCGATTCCATCACCTCGCATCGCATAGATGTGGTTTGAGCGTTCTGTCTGAGGTAATCCATAGAACTATGACAACTACTACTCGCATATACAGAGCGGTTGCATTCGAGTTAAGACAGCATAGTCGCACTATTGTCATTTGAAGGAATCCACTGCATATGAGGCCACACACACAATCCGATTGCGACACGTTGCATAAATACCTCTTGTGTCGGCTAGCATTGTTCCATTGCCCTCCGCCCAGTTTGCAAACGCTACAACGAGTGACTTGCTGACTAACTTGGCTTCAAGCTTACCTACACACAAGAGGGGATCCAAACAATTCCAATAAGCCACTGTGCGAAGGGCTGGCCTGGCAAGAAAAAAAGAAGAAAAATAGCAGCAGCAAGCTAGCAAGCCAACGAGCCACAAATTGAATGAGGCTGTCAATCAATGTGGTTGTTGGCCTTTCATGGATAGATAAAAACATTTCCACCTTACAGCTTACGAGTGCGCTGAGGTTTAATGCTGCCCAAGGCGTCGCCCATAGTCGACTCAATACCACAGCGACTGCCCAATGCAGACACTCTCCACACATGGAGGTCAGTTTATGGGTTAAGCTAAGCCATTAAGCAACATACATAGATGCGCAGTTTATGGCAGCATCAGCAGCCAAGTCTGCAACAAGCATAAACAAGGACATAGTGTGGCACTGAGCAGGGATCAGCGTTAATCCTCATTTGTGAAATGCTCATTTATTGCAGGACGAGTCTAAAGTGCAATACTTCAATATTGCCACAGAACAATGCACTCTCGACCTCCAAATGCAATAGAGACATTTATCATGCTGTGCGACATGCTGATCGGATATGCCCGCGTCTCCAAAG